>VYYJ01001814.1:0-26780 GCA_021029165.1 Cyphoderus albinus
CATCTTTTATTAGTCAATCAAGATCAAGTCATGATGACCATCACGCAGTCTTTCATTCATTGACGACTTCATAAAAACACATTTCTACCCACTACAACACATTGACATTAGGCAAAGAGTCTATTCAGTTTTTTGAGCATTTACATTTTTATAATTTGCCGTTCTTCTTTTTATGGATGTCTACTGAACAGAATAAAATCCTGCGAATAAAGAAATTTGGCAGACAAAATCCTACGGATTCATTAACAGCACTTTACATTTTTCTTATCTTAATCAAAAAGCTACCATCTTTTTTATTCCAACGTCTTCATTCGTTGAACATGACATTGCAATTTGTTTGTACTGTAAGTAGAATTTTAATGTTTGGTGCAGACAGTTATTCGGTAAATACGTAAGAAAAGATAAAAGGAATATCGCCAAAAAAAAACATTTCGATTTCAATAATAATGCTAGAACTGTCTCCTTTTTCATTGTTTATCTATCTCTGGATGCATGTGAATGTTTACTTTGTGGGCTATTCCCACTATATACGTATGCACACACTTCGCACTTTTTCTTTTGAATAGTTTGTTGGAATAAAATGAAAAGGAACATACACCATTTTATTTAATTTTAGACAATAATTACTGTTATCTATGAAATGTCTAACCTTGAGTATCAGAGCGCCACAAAAAGAAAGGCATTGTATTTTACTACAAGCAAAGACCAATTCCACACTTTAAGACCATTTTATTTGACACATTTTTCAAAAAGTAAAGCGAGTGATCTTGTGTGCTATCTCGAACAAAACTTAATTAGGCACGCAGACGCTTTTTTGAATTGACGGTAAAACGGAATAGAATAAATAAAAAGTGTTTTTAACTGCACTACTGCAAAAAGCGTTGCACTCAACAGCCCATTGTTTCCCTACAACTTGACATGTTTTCTTCCATTTTAGTTTATAACGACTCACAAATATCACCTTTGGCGGCTTATGCAAGCGTGGCATTCTTAACGTATTCATTTGACATTGTTACCTCATCATTGAGACAAGCGCTACAGAGAAAATGTTCTTGTTATCTTTTAAAGGACATTTTTGCTTACTTGGCTAATTTTGCGAACAATTGACCATAATATAATAAGAATCGATTGTAAATCACGTACCAGAGCAGAATAGCTCCGTAGTAGCCAGCGAGTCTGTATTGACGACCCCAGGAGAACCCCTCTTCATCCACGCTGAAATACTCGACGACAGTTAAAATAGGATAAGGCAATCCTGTGGGAACATTTACAAAAAACACGTAAATCGAAATTAACCTCTGGCTCAGATTTTTAAAAGTGCAAACAAAGACTTTACCTTTGACTAGAGCCTCACGAAACTCATCGTGGATGTCTGTTGCAGACACCCAGTGAAACCTCTCGTTAAAATCGATATCCTCCCTCAGGTAGTCATTTACTAATGACTCATTTTGCGACGGAAGACCTGAAAATAAAATTTTGTTACAATTTAGTAATTACACACTATAATAAAAATGGTTATGAAAAAATAAATGTAATATTACATACCTTGTAAAGTTACATTAAAATGTGTAAGACCGATATGAACACCAATATCTGCAGATAGCTTCTCCCTCGAGAAGGCCCGGTAGTAGCTCATAATTGACGAGTCAGCCACGTGCCACCCTGTGCCATACTTGCTTACTGCAATTACATCATATCAAAGAGGAAATTAAAACTTTAACTCATCAACATGTATATATTTGTTTGCTTAGGAAAGTTTTGTGATGACATTCGATTCCTGAGTGAATGTCACTTATTAAGATTATTTTATTGAATGAGCAGTCATAATATAATAACGTTATTTTTTTAGATGGGCGTTATGTGATTTGCTTACAATTACACTCCTTTCCATTTTCCTTGATTCAATTTGCCAGATAGAAGTTTATTTAAAAGTCAATGATTCGTGATTTTTTCAATGCGCCTAATTATAAATTCATTTTCATGTACCATATTTTAATGAGACCAATCGTCACTTTCATTCAAGGCAAGAAGTTAAAATCTTTTGACTGATTTCAGGTCTCCTCGAAAAACACGAAGCGCCTAGAAAAATCTGGCAGCGCATTATTACATTACAAACCAATCCAAGGAAAATCGAACGCTCATCGTCAGTAAGAATGTTAATTCACCCTTAAAGCTTTGAAGCAAAACAAAATCTTTGTTTTCTTTGTAAACCCAACATTTTCAGTATGCCCCGTCCGTCTCACCTTAAATCTAAGTAGGTACATCCTGCAATAATGACGGTATTACGCTTGGGTTACTCTAAATGATGCGAAAATTGCAATATTTTTTATTGAAAATTAAAATCGATCATTATATCATCTGGGTGCAATCGTGCACATCCACAAACCACAAATTACATCCAGTCATTCGTAAATTGAGAAGCGGAACCCAGTCAAAACATTTTGTATTCCATAAAAAAATATTTTCCATTCGTTTCCCTCAACAAAAGTTTTGTTAAGCATAAAAAGGTGACAACTTTTTTTGTGTAGGGTTTTACGGTAGGAACAAAAACCTAATTGACTTCTGTAATTTGTTTGGCAATTTTTCAAATTCTTCCGGTAACTAAAATCAGTCATCTCCCATAATCAATTTTTTTTTCAAGTAAAGTGGTGTCAAATCAATTTCGTGGAAGTGAACATATTTTTGCAGATTCTTGCAGTCGGCCATCATTCTATTTCAAAAGACGATTCATGGCTCCATAAAATGACTACTTATGACTATGAGACCTAAATATTTTTTAAATTGTGACAATAAATTATAAATAAATAATAAATCATGCTTCACATTCACCACTGATAAAATATGTCTTCAATAAATTTACCAAAGGTTTCGTCGTTAATCTTCTATGTAACTGCGTTACAAATACAGAAATCGCTTGAATAAAGTGATCATGCCCAACCATTAAACGGCAGGCGGCAACAATAAAAGAAAACTCAGCGATATGTAATTCGATTTAGTTCAATTTCAATAGAATGACAAATGTACTCAGGCAAAATTTTATCCACATTTGCATATCATTCTCCTTTCCAAAATAATATTCGAATATTTTAAAAAGTTCTACTCCTACATACTCCTCTCTCCTTCGTAAAAATGACGATATCATTTTGATGCGGTGGCGAAAGCTATTTCATCGTACTGTGAAGCTGTCATCTATTTGGAGGATTATTGATTTCATCATCGTTTTATCCGGTTAAATCAGAAAATCACTGCTGAAACGTTCATTGAAAAAGTAACCGCAGGCATGAAGGTAAGGTGACTGGGTGTTTGCAAAAGACGCCTCGCATTTCCATATTGTGTTTGTACAGACTATAAACAAAAGAGTGATTTTGTTGACGTGCACATACATTTCCATTGTCACGAAAGGATGCAACCGTTTTTTTATTTTAAAAAACAGCTTTAACAAAATATGTATATAAACGCAGCAAGTAATTGGTCACGGATTATCCCATATCATTTTGTAAACTTTGGCGTAAGAAACTTTGAAACTGAAGGGTTGACGAGTAGATTGTTTCTTTAGGTATTATATAACTGAGCGCAAATGCGAATTAAACACACTCACTTAGAATTACATAAAATTCGTTTTGTGTGCCTAGTCGTTAATAGTAGTTAAATTATTTTGATTATGTTGCAAAGCCAAAGTCCCAGCAGCGACGCGCGTTACCTTCAAGGTAATGGGTAACTGGGTTATTCGGGCCTAAATTCCAATTCAAGTGCACATTGAGCATTGTCACAATTTGAATAGCGTCTGATATTTGAATACTAATTGTGGGTTTTGAAAGGATTTGTCTTTTTTAATTCAGCGGTAAACCTGCCTTGCTTTAGCATAACAAAAGCGAACCGAGGTTGAGGTGAGTGATAAAGCAAGCCGCTACAGAATTTGTTTCATGATTGAAAATACGTGCTGTCCTATCACCCTTTCTTTCGTAGCTAACGACCAAATCTAAAAGTGGACGTTATAAAAAATAAACTCGTGAAAGTTCACACAGTTTGTTTTTGTTGACATCTAATCTTATTATTGCTATCTTTACAACTTTCAGAGCCACTTAATTTTCACACAAAAGATAAATTTTTGCTGGGGAAAAAAGTAGGCAAGTCAGTGAACTATAGGCATTAATTAATTATGCCAATACCAACCTCAGTTATAATTTACGCAATGAAATTATAATTAACTTCTAAACAGTTAAGGAAGGAAGCTCACAAATACCTAAAGAGCGCAGCGTTTTCTAACGTAATCAAAATCAAGTCATGTCTTGAATAACTGGTGCATTAGACCAGAAGATTGTTCATTTTGTAAATTGTGCATTTATTTATAAGATATTGCAAGAGTTATTTTTATCCACATCAAGAATCGTGATGTGATGAAGCCTATCTACACAAGCCAAAAATTCAAATGTAATCTTATTTAATTCATCACTGACCTTTTTAATTCAGTGGAGGCATGTACTTAACTCATCAAAAGTGATTTAATTTGTATGTAGAAAAGACGGCGCACTATTTTCTGAGCTTATTATAAATACACATCTTCGTAGCGTACTTCGTTTTTATGTATGTAATTCTGCTCGAGAACCAAATAACGACCAAATTACGAGTAAATCAGATAAGAAAAAGCTTTCAGTTTCATTTTCATTGTCAGTGTCCCGATTTTATTTTTCGAGGCCCTGCCATTTGACTATTTTATCGTCTATTCTTTTCCTCTCATTCCCACCCCATTCTTTTATTTTATTCAGCGAACACTAATGCAAGCCACTTTATTTATTATTAATGAGCAAATACAATATAGATCAGACAGAACTTAAGTGCCGACTGCCAACTGCGAATAGTCGGTGTTTGGGAGCATTCTGATTTATGAAAGAAAAGCGACATAATTCATTTCGGTACCCTTCAGTTTCTCATTCTGATCTAAATACATTTCTTTACAAAGGCGTTAGTGTAAAAACAAACGAAACGCATTTGAACGCTCCATAAACTAATAGCTCCTTATTTCGGTACCCTTCAGTTTCTCATTCTGATCTAAATACATTTCTTTACAAAGGCGTTAGTGTAAAAACAAACGAAACGCATTTAAACGCTCCATAAACTAATAGCTCATTTTAAAAAATTCAAATCAAAATAACACATAAAATTTATATCATGCTCGTGCAAAAAAACTGCATAAGTGATACGATAACATTTAAATTGCAAACTTTACCTTTATGCATTTTTATAGGTTAGTGACAAGCATATTTAACTCATGTTTAAAACATTACAGCAAAATGCCGCCCACAGTAATTTACAATCTGAATACCCCCGATTAGAACCGATAATATAAATATAAACAATATTTATTTGTTAGTGAGCGAAGTTAGTATTTATTTAATGTAATGTAGGTAGTTAACAAAAACCAAAGATTATGAAAATGATTAATGATTGTGTTTAACACTTAATTATTACTATACAATTTACAGTTTACGTATGTAACTGAGAGTGTAATAATTTTTTTTCAGGTGAAAACTCACGTTAATCATAGTTTTTGCAGGATCTCAGTCCACTTGATTTGATCTTTTTACGTAAATATATTTAAAAGCCGTGACGCAATAATATTTAGACCGGATATATTTTATGGTGTCACAAATCATTTCGGCAATTCAATCTAGATTAATATTACGTTTGTCTACAGAACTCTTCAATTTCATTTTCCTATCTGAAAAATGTAAACTAAGAGTGTTTACAAATAAAGGTTGAGATTAACCAATTTGCGTTTATTTTCACACAACCAAAAAATTGATTCTTCATAAGATAAGAGTAAAATATTGCTTATAATGCAAAAGTTCCTCGCTTTTTGTAACTGATTAGTTACTTTTTATTTAGCAACATATCGCCAAGCTAATCCAAAAAATCAGTTTCACGTTCTAAAAGATTTCCTTCGCAGATGTACAAGGCAAAAGTAAGAATTGCATTGAACTTGGACTCAAGAAAATGATTTGCTTTGTCATTCTCATCTCGCTGTAATCATGTCTAAACAAAAACAAAATTTTCAATGTCACTTCGCCATTACTCACCACTTCCTCATTTACAAATGACTGAGCGAGTGAACGTGATTTTATGCTTACCTACATTAAATCTGTGATGGTTGTCATTTCAACTTTAACAACCACAACTACAAATGCAAGATTAAATGCAATGGCTAATATGAGCAAACTCAAGAGAGATACTCGAATCACATCTCATAATATCCCATACATTCCAAAATTACGTCATGATTAGCTATGTAATGTAACCTAAGAGGCAATCCTGTAAACCAAAATAGACGCATTCAACCAGAAATTATGCTCATTATTAACTTTACCGAAGAAGAACTTTCAATGAATGAAAGTCAAGGACAGGAGGATCATGAGATCCCCAATCCCACCACTACCACACCATAGCAAATTGTGGCTGGAAGGAAATATGGCTGGGTTGCGATTAGGCAAATCAATATACAAATGAAATTTTGTTTTCAGAAAAAAACCGGAAAGGCGATGGTAATGGTTATGATTCTTATTGTCACTGCTGCTACTGCTGCCGCATGAAAATGTCCAAATTACAATTACAAATTGATGTAATTCCTCTCCGCCTTCCACATTCCTATCCCATCTATTTTCTGACACTCTAAATCCACCTTTTCTTTTGTCATTTTCTTTGAAAAATGGTTTACTTATGGTAATGTCCAGTGAAGTGACATTGAAAATCCGACTGAATAGAGTCAAGTGAAGACAAAAAAGTGCGGAAGTAAAATACTCTCAGCTTTCTGTCGCTTCGCTCTGATGACGCTGATGGAAAGGGAAGGATGAAGATGAAGAAGATAAAATGGAATATGGACAGGTAGGAGATGATGTGATGATAACTATTACAAACATCGTTGCCAGTCATGTCGTTGCTGTTTATCAGACTAGGAAGTAATGTGGAGACAATTTCATTTCCACACTGAGATTTACTAACAGTGTATCAACAAAAAATATGCAAATGGAATTAGTCTGCCTACTCAATTCAACTACACCACTTAAATTCTTTTGTCATTTGACTAAACCAAAATATCGCTGTTGTAAGTAATTTGTGTGTTTGACTGCTCATTAAACATCTCTGATTATTCGATCCTCTGGAATGATTAAAGGAGAGGTGGAATTAATTACAGTCACGGTTGCCAAAAAAAGAACCAAACAAAATTCTCCCTTCCTTCCTCCTGTGTTCAGGTTATTCAAAGAAACTTCTTATTTCCACTTCTGATTGATAATAATTCGCTGAAAATAAATTCAATGAATGCTCTAAGGTTCTCTCACTGCAAAATTAATGAAGCGCATACACGTGCAGAACAGACCCTTGTGGTTTGTGCTTGTAGTAGACCCTTAACTCTTGCAATTAGCCTGCTTGCCTCTAAAAGTACTACAAAATGAACAAGTGTACAATAACGTGAACAGATACGTGCACTATTATTACACACTAAATTTACAAGAAGATTGTCTATAATCAATCATAATATTATGTGATGATGATGCTCTCGCATGTCTAATCCGTGTCGAATCTGCGCCAAAATTATGTGCCGTGTTCAGTGAACACAAAATGAAATCGTCTAGTAATAAGAAAATTTGCAGCCCTCAACTTTGTATGGTAAGGAAAGGGTGTCTTTTCAGCACAGAAGCCTACGTTAGGTTACTTACGTACGTACGACCTTGAGGAAGGCCAAAAGCGGCTCATTCCTTGAGTCTCTGCATAAAAATATTTTTTCCTCTAAAGTATTTGTGCAAAATAATTTTTCTGTCTGCTAATTACAAGTTCAATTTTTTTAAACCTTTTTAGCAAACAAACTTTTAATATTCACTTCCGTTCCGGTTCAGTTCACCTGTTAATCTACAAAATGGATTAAACCCTGCTGTAAGACTAGTTTCATTTTGCTACATTTTCAAAATTATTTCTTTAGTTGCTATTATTTGCAAAAAATTGTTCCTGTGGGTGGTTCGAATACCTCCAAACTTGATAAGCATCAGCATACATTAGCACTGAAACGTTTTGCGCGTGTTCTTGATTACACTTATTACTGATGAAAGACATAAAAAGTGAGCGTTTATCAAATCAAGGCAAATCAGTAATTGGCAATTAAGTAACATGTTCATTTGCATAATATAAATACACGTATTAAGTAACTTGGTGGTCTGGCTTGGTCATCTGATGCTAATCTGACTACTGAATGTGAATGCACAATTAACGCCATTTTTATCCAAAGCGTTGCACACTCAGCGTGCCACAACCCAACCGGCCGGCAGTTGTCAACAGTGTTGTAAATATAATTCAATTAGAAATAATTTTTTTGCCAACTGGTCCCTGGCGCTAATTAAACCATTCACCTGCTCCCATTCAATTTAAAAAAGTAACAGTTAAGTTTGCCTTGTTTGATCTGATCGAATCGAACCCTTCTGAAATAAGTAAGTGGTTATTGATTTGTCGCCTTGTTTTCAATTTTTAATTGATTACAAGAGCTGACTACTAGTAATGCTCTGTTTCTCATTTTCTTTAATAACATTGCTCTTTTATGACTTGTTAAATGACTCGTGTGCACATACACTTAATAAGTTTCAATCTTTAGATTTAGAATGCATGGCATGTCTCAGATGAAAATGAGTTGATTAACATTTCTTTTTATCCGACCATTGCAGAAAAATTAAAAGGAATAAGTAAACGAGGACTTCAAGAGAAGAGAACGGATTTTTTTCTCAATTGGCTCACTTTTATCCTCGTACTTATAGCTTTGTATCAAGTATCAATTTCCATACAATCATTGCTGTCAACAAGGCTAACTCAAAAACTTTGCTATTGACATAAACAGATTTATGAATTGAAGCCAACAAATCGTTATGCTTATTAATTTTTTGTTCATAGCTAATGAATAATTATTTTCTAATTTTTATGCAACTACTACATCACGAGGACATGCGCCCATCTACTTTAGCCGTTACTAATGCTTGTTTCAGATTACAAAGGCAATTCATAATTTCCATAAAAAATCCAAGAATGTTGGAGAAACCTCTTCCATAAGCTTCAGTGACATAATCGAGTATTTTGGTTTAGGGAAATAAGGAAATCACACTCTTGGTGCTAAGTGCATTCTGGTTGTAAAATAAGTGGGGCAATCTGTCTCGCCTGTCCAATTCCAACTTTCAGTTTTATTTTTCACACTTGCCTCATATTTGTTTATTGCAGTCTACCGACAATAAACGACATCTTCCTTAAAAATCATTTTGTTCACGCTATCATCACAAAAGTGAAAAATTAAAAAGTTACGAGTTTTATGGTCGTGCTAAATAAAATGTGCGTGTAATATCAAAATGTTTTCACATTCTTCAACATTTTGTCTTCCATTTTTTCATTTCTTGTATTATACTCTGAACAAAGATAACGATGCTTTTAACACGACGTTGCGTGTTTATTCGGGGAAGTCACACTCACTATGAAAATACAATGTCTACCTATCATGGCACTACGGTTCGAATGATTATCGAATATCTGAAGCTTTCAGCAATTATTGCTTACAATTTACATCACATGTTAAGTAATATTTTACCATATCATTAGAATGGATACGCTGTTCGCAGTATAAAGCATTAATATTATTTATTATTATGCACCAGGGATTCTCATTCTTTTTTTAAAATTCTCATTGACAAGAAGACTTGTTATTAGCGTCACGTAATGTAATGGGTACAAAGAGACATGATCCATACTGCAGTAATCAATATTAACTAACTAGGTATTAATTATTAATAAACTTTTATTGGAATTCTTTGTCGTCTTTATCCTTGTGTTTTTTATGCTTTTTATTATTGGCAATCTCTAAATCACATTGTGTCCCAAAGATTCATATAATATACGTATTCATTTCATAATGTTGTATTGTTGTATGAAGAAAAATGTCAACTGAGAGGAAAGTGAAATTGCACGAAAAGTGCAAGGGAGAAAAAACGTATCGCTGCCGCTGTCGTAAACAAAAGTAACGAAAAGAAAAGCAATGCAGGAAGAACCTTGGGACTGCGACGACGACGACACACACAATCCTAAATAGGTCATGGCCTAATTGCCATAATATTATATCGCTACAACTTGGGCATCATGAGATACGAAGTGAAGCAACATGCAAATAACAACCACTTCAGCAACCACAACCACCTTTTAGCAGAGATCCTTTAAGAAGTTGAGCAAGTGCAAAAGTAGTTCTCGTTAGCAAGCAGTGGTTTGTAATTCTAATGAAATAGTATGAATCGGTGTATGAATGAGAGTTAGAAACGTTTTTTTGTCTCTGCAACATTAATCTGTTGAATATTGTATTATCCTTTCATATAAAAAAATCATCAAATCAGCTATACACGGACGCCGAGAACACAACAGCGTTAGATTTCTTATGCATGATACTGATTCAATTTGCTATTCGATTATAAAAAAGAGTTCTGAACGAGCATTAGTGACTCTCATCGTCAGTAAAGAAATGTGACGAGAGCGAGAGGGTGATCTGCTTCCTCGTTCATTTTTCATACTGATGAGAAAAGGCAAGATAACAAGATGGAGAAGCATGACTGAATAATACGTATCAGTTTTTCTTGCTTGCATTCACAATACCTTTAAAATGCAATAAAATCACCAAAAACCACTCCAAACTTGAAAAAAATCCCTTTGGCTGTGTAAAGTGGTATTATCAAATGCAACTCTTAACTTTCCGACGATTGTGTGGAAATCGCCTAAGATAATGTCAGAATTTTGTTGAAGAACCAGCTGCATCATGAACTTTTGAATTATGTACCCTCCACCCACTTTCTGAATCAATGTTGGTTCATTAACTTAAACTTAAACTGCTCAAGGTCTTCTTCTCCAACTCTCATTTACATATAAATAGTAACTCCACAAATAATTGTTTTAAGTGATAAAAAATTGAAAACCTGATTTTAACGAACTTTTAAAGCTTCATTTAATCATAGCATCTTAAATTAACACCCACATAACGGTGCACATAAGATTCTACTATTGTCAGATGCAGAAATAAATTTTTCCAACTTACACTTCACCATATACCTACAAACACGATTTGTGGTAAAATTCCCAGATTTATTACAATTTAAGATGATCACGAAGCGCAAAATTCTTCTGCCTGCTCGTGGCAATTAAGGAGTTATGATGAGTTATTTATGCTTCAGGTGGAAATTCTTAGAAAAGAATGAAAAAACTTTGATGCTAAGTCATCTGACGAGATGCATTTTGATCCGTGTTTCAAATTGATTTATATTCCTGGAACATTATGCGGACATTGCTCTCTAACTAAATACATTCAAGTGGGATTTAGTTGAATTCCCTTTTTCCCTACGTCTTTCAAGTTTGGAAATTCCTTTTGATACCAGACTTTGTTCCGCTTCAGCATGGTCACTGGAATTGTCCGCCTCAACACTTTTTAAAATAAATTTTACCTTCACACTTTTCTTAGTCATTTTCATTTTCTAGAGTTAAAATAATGCTCTTGTCTAAATTCATTTTTACATCTCTTCAATCACAATTCAGTGCTGACTAAACTTTTCATTTTTTGTATTATTTGCCTTGTCTCAATAACTTCCATTTATTAAATACTTCTTTGGAGTAGGAAAATGGCCACAATGACAAATCAGAAAGAATCATTTACGTCTAAAATCTTATGATGCTATAACTTCATAGATGACTAGGATAATTTTCTGATTGGCATTCCCATGAATTTCAAGTGCAACCAATGTCTTTCTTGGCCATGCAATGTTAACGGACGTTTTGGTTTCTTTGGGTATTTTTAGTGTGAAATCACACAAACTCAAGAAAAACAACTTGGAGTTTGCAATAACAGAATTGTTCAGGTGGGAATTTATTTACAAGCCCAGTCAAAGCAAAATCAAAGCCTTTTCAACGCAAAAAAGGCATTGTTATATTCATATAGTTACACAGTATAGTGGATTTGGTCAAACACCTAAAGTAATGTGAGCAAACGAAGTGACTTGTGAAGTTGCATTTTGTTAATAACAAGCAATAAATAAATAAATAAGGATGTTGTTGGATACGTCGTTATTATGCTCATTCAACTGAAGTCGTATAGGAAATGAGGGAAATATTTGATACTGTTGAGTTACAAGTGTACGTATTTACTGAAGAGTGAGTACTTACCAAGAATTGCAGATCCAACGAAAAGACTCAAGGTAACACTTGTGAAGGTTGTGAATCTCTGTAAAAATTTACACACACACATGTATAATATAGGTAACATAATCATATTCAAAATGACATAAAAGTTGTTTCGTAAAGCCTTTTATCCTTTGGCAGCAATTGAAGCAATTATTCTCAATATTACTAATAGCATACTACTTCATAGGCATGAGTATTATTATTGTCTTCTAGCAGAGTATTATACACTTGACGTAAAGAGAATTTTCCACTCTTCCATATTTTTAATAAACAGCAATTCAGTTTCTCTGAGGCTCTCTTGTATTTATACACAGGAAAAAATAAAAAGGGCATTCTAAAATAAAAATTTTCAAAGCCCATCCTTTGATGTGCGAGTGAATGTAAATTGAGCAGCACTGATAATGTCTCTTTTAATTGGCATCATCCACATCTACAGAAATTGGAATGCAAAGGGCCATGGAAAAATTCACATGACACATGGCACCTTCTTCTCAGCGCTCTCATCCCAAGTCAGCTCGGCTCCTTCGTGCCGCTAGAAGTGCCACTAAGCTAATCGCCGGCAGCCTGCAAGCAACCCTTGATGATATGATGACTAGTTCGTGTTTCGCATGATGCTGCTTGTGCACAGATTGGGTGTAATAAAGTCATTTAAAGGTTTCACTCTATACAACACACACAATTAATACCATGAGACTATCCATGTGAACTTGACGAGGTTGCCATTATCGTATCAAGTGCAATTAAGTATCGCATAAAAATGGAATACACAATTTCTTGACAGTTTCAAGAACATCTTTACATCAAGTCACCCACTCGCCAAATCTCAAAGCATTCAAAAATAAAAAAGAACGCTTGCTAAGCTTAATAAGCAAGAATAAGAAATAATAATTTTTTTTTTTTAGCAAAACGCAAAATGTTTTGATTATATTAGTAACATGATTATCCTTTCACTCACCTCTTTGCGGACGCCGGGGAAAATGATGACGAAGGCTATGAAGAGGGTAAAGAAGACGACGTAAAGCGTGATGGTGGGAACGTCACCGGTGACGGGAGTCCGGTTAGAGTAGCTGTATAACGTGGGCCCGCCATCGGTGCGGAAAGCATCGAACCAGCCTCTCATCGTAGGCCAACCTTCCGAAGAAGACGATATGTCCAACGACCGTCGTCACCTTTACCTGCGGCATATAAAAAACATTATTACGTTAATGGATTACTGTTAATTGCAGCATGTGCAGTCTAAAATTGGTATTATCAAACTGTTTTGGCGGTTTCTGTGTCACATTGATTTATCAAAACGGCGATTATGCAACCAGTGAAATGAAAGGGTTTCCCCTAAATATAACGACCTCCATCGGAGATGTCCATTCATACATATCTGACATATGACAATAATCATCAAAATTTGCATAGAACAAAGAAACATTTCTTCTACTAGTTCTTGACTCAACTCTGTTTGTCTAGTGATGCGATTCGTTGCCTTATAGGGCAAGATTTATTTCTTAAGAATTACCCCTCTTTGGCACCAAATGCCTGCGTGCCCCTTTGGCAATTGCAATGCAAACAATATTTCAAACGAAAATGACACTAGTGCAGCGCAAGAAAGTGAAAAAGCCTTCTGGCGATAGTGGCAGGGAATCTTTTGATTGATAAGTGAAGATAATGACGAAACGTCATCCTTCCCATTTAACAAATAAATATTTAAATGCTGCACGGCCACACAATGCCCAACACCAAAATCTGCCATTGTGATCGTGATATTGTAATGTGCCTATTATTACCACATATCAATTATTTTTGTCATCTATTGTAGACATACAAAACGACTTGCTACACAGTAGAGCGCTTCTTCAACTACAAGCCAAAAACAACCCCTCATCTGCATGCAATTATGATACATATTGCAAAGCGGTGTAAAACTTAAAAGAAAAAAAAACTGATTTTATTTTTCACAAAATTGTGGCTTCATTTCCAAAATGAAAATCAAGTTATGCCTTAATTGCCTTTGTATTTATGGAAATGGAAGCAATTGTTCACAGGCTTGTCAAAGAAAATACTTTCTTTGGACACCCTTCAATTAATCAGACACACGTAGACATTTGCAGACAAATGTAACGTCGGTGGTAGGTGGAATTTAATGTAACAACTTTTCCAACAACATTACTTGGCAAATCAGGGCAATGGGGATAATAAAAGGAGACTTCTTCACGAATACCCATAAATCAATGGTGGACTGTTATAATAAATGGGAACATCTTTGCGACTTTGCAAAGTGAATGGTTTAATTAATATAATCATTGAATTTAAACTTGAAGCAAAGAAGTTTGAATGATGTAACAAGTAACAGTAAAGTATTTAACAAGTAGTGGGTGCGATCGTGATCTTCTTTAATTTATCATTCAACTTGATGAGATGACGTTTTGACTGACAATGATCGAGTGCAAAATGAGTGCAAATTTGCTGTGTCAACTTATGAAGTGAGTGGTGAAATGCCGGCGACATTCCTTTCAAAGTGCTCTGAACATCACTCAATCAAATCAAATTACTTCAACAGTCTTCTATTAAAAGTTTAATATTAAAAATAAATATTCACATCTAAATCATCAAGTCGCTTTTGTTTTCCATTTTATACCCAAGTTGACTGTCAGTAGTTTACGTAAGGTCTATAGAAATGAAAACATTTAATGCTCTTGAGCGGACTCAAATTTATTCTCTGCCGTGTGAACTCTCACACACAAAGAAAATCTTAATCTGGCCTGACGCTAAGGGAAGAAGTGGACAGATTGCGTTTATTTCTATAAAAAACGAGTAGACAATAATAATCTAAGAATCGGTGTAATTAAAAATTAAATATTATGATGTATTGTTACAATGAAAGATAAAAAAGATAACACATTTTTTCAGATCTATGATCTTTCACTCCACCAAATCTATATTGTATAGCACGTAGCATGACTGCGTATGCTTTCATTAGCGTTTGACACGCCTGGCTCCAGATTACTTTTGTCGCAAAAGTTCATGTAGAAGCTCTGTCTGTCTAATTAAAGTTGAAGCCAATCCTTGCCGGTTTGTTGCACTGTCGCTTGGCACAACCTTCTTGATTCTTATTCTATTTTTTATTCGCCCATAATTCTTACTTGCATATTATATAATAGTAATTGTGCGAAGTTTAACAAGTAATTATATATTGCCATTATCAGTTTCTTCGCTGCTGTACTATGCAATATAATGCTCACAATATAACGCGAGACTCATGCTGATATCTGATAAAAGTCTAGTCTGAGTCTGTCTACCTATTAAAATGCAGTGCACTTAATAACTTTCATGCTTGTTGGATGAGCACTCGTGTCATTGTTTAACAAAATCTTGGCCTATTAATACAAAATTTTATTTTATTTACGCAAAGTTTACAAAATTGACGTCAGAGACATTTGAAAAACATGGCTTTCTCATTGGCAAACCTATGAAATTTTAGGTTGAAAAAATAATAATTAATTTCATTGGCGTGTTGGCTGTGGCTGACCCTTTCCACAATTAAATAAACGTGTTGGAAATATTACGGCTTTTATTTCTGTGCGGACTCAACCTCGCTGTTCTGCGACATTTTTTTTTGCATAAAAAAACTTTGAAATGATAATTTTCCAATTCCAGCAGACAAAAGAAGAATTCTCTAAATATAAGGCAATAATACGTATGTAATAAAAATGCCGAAACTGATGACTAATACATGATAACGATAATAGCCCCAGTATAACAATGTTTACAGTCTAGCAAATAAAAATAAAGTGGCCAACAAATAATAACAATAACTAAAAATGTCGTCTCTCCATTATCATCTCATCATGAAAATGGACAGGTAAAGTTCACCTTTAAGGCTTTTCTTGCCTTTTAAAGCACATAGAATAGGGTGTTTGTAACAGCGAACAAAAGAGTCGCATCACCTCAAAATAATCCTTTTCTTTTTACTTCTTTTTAAGGGTTCATTTGACTCTATCCATGTACGTCCTCTCCTTTTTTACAAAACGAGTCAGAATAACAAATACCGAATGTCATCTTTCATATGATCAAAGCTGTGAGTTTTGCAGTGACCTTGGGACCTCTTCACTCTTCATTGGCTTTTATAACTGCTAAAAATTAGCTGAAAGGAACAAGAGTAGATAAGTCCTCTGTACTGTCTCCTCTCTGTCTATTTTTCGTGTGTTGTTTGCTCTTAACACATTGTTGTAATCACTGTGGAGATGGAGAAGGCAAAGGATGCACACGCATCCTCTATTAACTTAATACCAGTAAATAAATATGATATTATAATGGCGCAGCCGTGGAATGGAGCATCTTCAGAGATGATCACAATGATAAAAACTCTTTTAGGAATGCATAACTCAAAAATTCATAAGATAACAGTCAATCCTTTGTACTTTCAAGGTACATCATTCCAACGTTTTCACTCTTGGTTATCATAACATCGACAAAGACATAAATAATGCAACCGCTTGAACAAGTTGAACAAGCAAAAGATGAATTTCTGTCTGTTTGAGTGAATCATGCACAATACAAATTACAAATAACAATACCAACAATACGCCACTTCTTTATGTAATAGACACTCCAAGTTGAGGTGAGTTGGAAATGCCACGCTCTCTTTTATTATGGACAATTTCTGGCAGGCATGCAGATGTGGCTTGCAAAAAAAACGCTCATCTCCCTCCAACAGTCACCTCCAAATTAGAGAAATGAGAAAAATATAAATTGCAAATTGCAAAATCTTCTGCAGTTTCCTTCGGGGCTCATTTGCGAAACAAAAAATACAAAGGATGATATAATATGCCCAAACTGAGTGCTTGCATCTTCTTGAGAGTACTTGGATTTAAGAAATGCTAATCACCATCATTACCAGTTTACAGATACTCACCCAAATGACTCGGTTTGCTTAGGTTAACAGATGGCTGAGATTACTGGGTGATGACGCCAAGAGTGTCAAACGCAACTAAACTAAAAAATATGCTGTGTCGCTTGCCATTTTGTTAATTGTCAATTTTCAGAAAATCCCTTCGAACGCAATCTTGTGCTTGAATCGGTCCGACGTTTGATTCAACTTGTTAGTTATTACTAATATTATTTTATTGCAACGTTTCATTTAAAGTGCGTGGGTGTTGACTGTCCACGCCAAAAGCAACGTTGCAACTTGCAAGAAATGAAGAAAAAAAATTGTTACGTAAAGCCAAAATCCACCATTCGTTTTCACGAGGAAAGTGATCATTACAAAAGCAGCAACCAACTCATTTCACGAGGTAGGAGTAAAGGTGAGATCATTTCATACGATGCAGGAATTACCAAAACTCCCTAACAATTGCATTTTCAGGTACATTCTTCAATTTCCAACATATAAAAATTTATTTGTAGGCGACAGTGGTATGTACGTAATTACCTGTTCGTGCATCGATTATTGCGAAACAAGGCGACAACGATCAGACAAAATATTTCATACATGAGGAAAATGTTAAAAATAGCAACTAATGAAAAGTGATGACGATGGCCGAAAGTAACTGGAGTGGACAAGATAATTATGGAAAATCCACAATATTCATTAGCTATTACTACCACTAATTAAATCATGCATTATACTCAAAATTGCCATTTAATTGACAAACGCAGACCAGTTTCTCACAGGGAATTGCAGATTCCAAATTGGTATTGGTAATGGAAGAGTCAATGATCTTTTGCTAGCCGCTTGTATGCAAGCAATAACGTGTGATAAATAAGATCGGCTTATCATTAGATTGTGAAACGAGTAACAGAAATACAGCGCACTGTAATGAAACTCATGGCTTGAGTCTCAAGCTGAGCCGAGGATTTCCTAATTCTAAGACTACACCTGCAACAAAGCAACGCGTTAGCAATCAGCTTATCTCCATTTCAAGTTTATCATTTTTATCCATTGCGTCGTCACAATAAATCTTTACCGTATCAATACTCACTTAAGCTCACGCTCTACTCTAGACTTAATAACAGCAGCGTGTGTAATGTGCCCTTTAGCACTGTAGTTATCAAGTTGAGGAGCTGTGAATGAACTGATATCAAATGGAGGTTGAGATGAGACGAGGTAGTTAAGCCTGCAAACCCTTACAGTCTCGTTTTGCTCTTCATACTTCACTTTGCTATGTTATATTGCACAACGAGTTGCTCAATGGACTATGGACACAATATAATAATAATACCACACACACAAATTTATGATCGTCATCATGAATGAATGAACGAGCACGCACGCACGCCACACCAAAACACTGGCCCAATTAATGATTAATACCGGCGCAATGCCTACTAGTAAGTAAGGCTGCTAGTTTAGCGAGATGCCTGTCACTGACAGAGCGATACGAAGTGTGGCAACAGTTAGGAGCGGTAACTAGCTTTGAGCTGGGCTCATCTCATCTTAAATCGCCGTTTTGCCACTGTTAATTTAAATACTTTATTACTAACTAAAACCACTGCGGCTTACGAGATTTCGTCATTTATCTTATTAGCTTTTGAAAGCTTTCTAAGCGATACTTAAATGACAATGTTTTTGTTTGTCAAATAATTTTTTCTTGTTGTTGTAATTATGATAATGAGAAATGCTAACGGCTTCAGTTGAGCCCGCTCATACAATCACTTTTGAAATTACATAGAATGACATTGGATTTTTATTACAGAATTGTTTAAGATTAGGGATTTAATGTCATTTTACTTCTCTGCTTAATTAAGTGCGACAATTAAAGGGTCAATCAAATGACATTTACTTAATTTACAAAAAAATCTTTGTACTCATTAAAAATCGTTAAATCGTTAATCATACCAATCAAATGAATTGATGACAACTTACACTAGATCATGCGAGCAATCAGCGTTCCTGGCCAAACTCCAGAATATTTTTGTCCAGAACTTTTTTCAGGGTCGGGCTTTAGTTACAATAAAGCTAAACTTGAACAATTACACTTTTCGAGCTCAATTTAATCAATCGGCATTCTGTATTTGATTCAAATACTTCTAAAAGGTATCACTGCCACAACAAATAACGTTACACAGAAAAAGATCGCCCAGCTATTTTTAAAATGCCACTTGAGAATCACAGATCGCACCTGCGAGGCGACAAATAAAATATGACACAAAACCGAGTTGAAAGAGAAACAAGTGAATGACAAAGAGCTTCCAAGAGGAAAGACGCTGGTGAACAAAACAAAGACAACGATATTATGATGGTACACGGTAACGTGATGATGGTAGTGGCATGGCCCGGCCTGCTTTAGCTCTGAGACAACGAAACAACGAAGAACTCCAAACTACCAAATCTCAGCATCCATTTGGCTTGGCCAGGAGAATTTGAGTGAGTGCAATAATAAGTGTCTGCTCTCTGATGAGGAACTGAGGATCATAGCCAAAGAATCAGTTGTAGTCATTTGGCAATGGTGACCCTCAAAAATCCACCTCAAAATCCCTCGTCAGTCTCATCCAAGGTCTCGCATCCTTATTCTTTATGCCATTTCTTTGCGTCGCTTTGCATCATTCCAATCCAAACCACTAACCTATCTATTCTTACTAACAAGTCAGTCAATATTTGTGAGTAGCGAAAAAAAGTGCTATCGTCGACACAGACTACAGACTCACGCATACGTAACTAACGCACCTCCAATGTACCTGATACAAAAGTGGTAGAGTCTGACTTGAGAGACAAGACAAATGGATAAAGCAAAGCATAAACAACTTTGATCTTTTTTCAACAGGAACCACGTTGCTTTACTCCTTTCGTCTTTTGCAGCGACAGTCGAAATCTTCGTGTCCAAAACTTATCCATAACAATGGCTACCAGACACAAAAGCCAATATCATACCAACTCCTTGTTTACCTTTGCGCTCAGGTATTTCATCGATTCACCCTATCACTCATTAAGAATTTCAAATCTCCTTGCTGTAATATAAAACCATTTCAATTCAATCATACCAACTTCTCCAACCCTTGAAAAAAAACTTTGGTATTCGGAAAAAAACGACACAGACAAACAAGCATCACATCATTCAAGAATCAAACCCTTTGCCTTTGCTCCAAAAACACGCGCATTCATCACGAAAAGGATCAAGTGAAAAAGCGATTTAGCCTTGAATGTCCTCGACGAAACAATCCCCGGGTCATTGGCTCTTCCTTCCGAGTTAGCCTTTCAACTTTTTACCAGTTACCTTCCTGATACGACCACCAATTTAATTTACCTGAGAGTGCACACAGCAGCAGCAACTGGTCATGATCTTGATGATGATGAAAATGATCATTTAAATGAGCAGTGCAGCAAAAGCATGTACCAGTACCAGCATGATAATCATCATCCAATCATCCCATTACAATCACATCTCTCCATGTGTATATATACTGTGAGTCAGACTGACTTGAGCCGCAGGTATCAAGATCCATCAACGTCTACCCACACGAAATAATAAATTGTGCCTCTTTGTTGCTCAAGATAATGATAATGTGCGTGGAGATCAGGAAGAAAGCTCAAGCTTCCCCTCTGCTTCACTGCTCCTGCCTTCTTCACTAAACTCTGTCTTCCTTCCTCTCATTCACATATAATAATATCTAATAAATAATGAAACATAATACATACCTCAAGAAAAGGATGACCATTCATTTCCATATGCAGGAAGTGAGCAACATTCTTTTTTGCTCCTGCTCTGGAGAAAAACGATGATTCATTGTATTCTAGCAAAGCGCTACTATTGCATAGCATAAATTTATTGACCATTGTTCGAGGTGAGCTTTTTTCTTTGCTTCAAGAATTATGGTTATTATCTCGTATTAAACAACCATTACCTTTCATTTACTTATCGTAATTACAATTTTAGTTAGTCTGAATTAAAACAGGAAAAAACATTTCTCATTTTCCTGATATCCATCAAATCAAATTTAGGTAATGTCTTTTGGCATTCGCTACCATGCTTGCTACTATAAGCTTGTAGTTGAATTTAAAAAATCTACTTAGGGAAAAATGGTAGCATTGATATTATTATTATGACATAGATATTATTATTCCTTCGTTCATCCATTGTCGTATATTACAGCTCATTTGCATACATAAAATATCAAAGTGCAAACGTATTGAACCGTAAAGTTAAAGGTAAAAAAATACGAAGATGTCGAAAGCGAAATGGCCTAGAGAAGTGAGTAATTTTTAACGATATTTGCAATTGCAATGCAATGAATGCAAAAGCTCCAATAAACACTGCCATTAAACATTAAACAATAGCAGCGTTACTCACATTATACAAAACATTTTTTTCTCTTTTGTAAGATGCATCCCTTTTCGACGCAAATAACGTCGTATTATCAGAATTGCTAATTCTCGCACGTTTCCCAATGCCTGCATCAATATCTTAGCTTGAACAACCAGTTAGCAAAATACCAATTTGTCTATATTGGTAACTGGTTCACAGCAGCAGCAGCAGCAGTTACTGATAAGGGAACGACTCTGCATTTTTATTGCGACAAGACATTCAGTGAGTGAGTCAGTGGAGAAGTCGCTCGCTATTTTACAATAATATGCGTTAACGTTTGTAAAGGTATAGTGAACCTAACGTAACACGTAGCATCCTCGGCGTTCGTTCGTTATCGCCATTCATCATCAGAAATATGCACCACAATACAATGAATGCGAATTCTTTATTGTGCGTGCATACAACGTGTTGATTGTTTCTTTCCAGTTGGTGATTTTATTTAACGATGTAATAAGTCCAAGTACTCGAGAGGAGGTGAGGGTGAGGCGACCTTTGAAAATAGTCGTAATCTAGTTTCAGCAAGCATCAACTTCAACCTAACTTTTTAGCACTTGGTATCAATTTCGTCACACTTGTCTCTTAATTGGCGTAATAAACAAAAATGAAGAAATTTACACTTCACCTCTACAATTTTTTTGCTTCGCTGCTTCAATAGTATTGTATTATAATGTAATGTAATATTGCGCTACAATTGCAACACAAATTGAAACTGAGATTAGCAGGGAAGTCGCATTTCCGACGGGGGAGCTTAAAAATCTGCAATGAATTATTTATATAGGAAGGAACTCGCTTCTTAACTGCTTTTACATTTTCAATCACACTCATAAAATAAATGCTGCTGTTGACAAAGGTGATGAGCGAATTCCAAATGAAAATTGCCGAAATGTGTCAAGGCCCTTTTTCGGTTACACCTTCTCCGTGAAAACATAAATTTTGCACTACAATTGTAAAACGCAAATTAACATTACATTATTACAGTGCATGCAAATAATTTTTCAAAATTTATTTCACCATTCACCACACATAAATATGAAAAATATACCAGAAATGCTTAAAATGGTATTTCTGATTGAAACGCGTGTAATTTGAGTTCTGCTCCCCTTAATCACCCTCTGCGAATATCCTTCCGGTTTTGACTGTTCAATTGAATGAAGCAAGCACCTACCTTAATAATAATGACATTAACCAGTTAAATATATGGAGGTAATTATTTCAGACGTTCTTGTAAATCAAAGGGAGCAAACAATCACGATCAGGAAATAGCAAAGCGTGTGCATTCAATCATTCCGAGCAGTCGCTGACTATGGCTGTCCACTGCCAATATAAAGTTTAACATTAGAAAATAAAGTGGACACACTTCCGTAAACTGAGCTGATCACTCATGGATAGCCATATTCAGTTCTATAATGCCAATTAGTACATCATAATAAACCTTGTTTCTTCCACCTACCTCCACAGCAATTTTATTAAATTAAATGACTCACCCTACGTCCCTACCCTATTTACTCTCAATCAATAAAGTCGAGCTGACTGGAAGTTGGGGCAGATTGATTTTAATGGTGATGCTATAACTGACAGCCACCTGCAATGGTGGCTCAATTTGGAAATTAATCGTAATAATATAAGAGTAACAAGTAATAATATGCTTCCAGCTGAAAAGAATTATGGACGGGTGAGGAGGATGGAGCTAACTAGCACTGCCATAAACACACCCAGACGGAAATGCTTTATCATAATTAGCTCTAATAATTGACCAACTGAGCTCAGCATTTCATTACCATCTTGCAGGACATCAAAAACTTCGATCTTCCAGCCAGTGACGCATAGGAACACTTTTTTGCCGCAGGAACTTCATCATTGTTGTCGTGATCATGATCATTGGTATTGTCAGGAAGGAAGACGGTGCAAAAAAATAAGTTACGATATGCTAAGATAAGCTGCCTGCGGACGGACCCAAATTGCACAGTTACCTACAAGCGAACCAACAATCATGATTTACACACAGTTCTTTATGCAATCTTTGCTTGGTCGTCGTTAATTTTTTCAGCTTCAGCCCACCTAGACCTTCATGAATGGAAGCTCTAAAGCGGAAATGCTGCACTCCTGCCTGCAATCAACTTTTGAGTTATGAGACAGCACCACCACCACACCACCATCAAAGAAAAAAACACGTGTACCATTTTGAGACTTCTTTAAAATGAGTAATCTTTGGAGATCAAGATCGAAGCAGCATCATGATCATGAATCACGAAGATATCAAATAAGTGTGAAACGTTAACAAATCAACAACTAAACACCAACTCCAATGCTACCCCAGCCTGAATAATTGAGACGTGTAATTGCAGTATTGTGGTTAGACGAAAAGTTAGAGTCAGTCAATGTCAGCGTTAAAAATCAATCCTGTCGAATTTCAAAGGAAGTGAAAAATGCAGGTTTAACTACTTAAGTTAATTATATATAGATCTAATTATTTCAATTAATTTAAACACAGTCTCTTTTATTCTGAATACTCTGCGCTGCCAAAATTCGTTTATTACTGAAAATAACTATTTTTATTATTTTCAAAACATTAAAAAGCCCTCAATCTTGAATTGGACAATGGCGATGTTTGATGTTTCCCTGTTTTATGTGACACTAAATTTTAAACACCGTAATTACGTAGTCACATAATTAACATATTCTGTAACTCATTTTTTTACGTTATCTGCTTGACGGTTATACAGTACCATATAATCTGCAAATTACCAAGAATCTCACACGACCTTCAGTAAAAAAAGAATTCCATTATTTTCTTTCGCCGTTGCATTGTATTTGCTAAAAAGTGTTTATTTACGGCAAGGTAGCCGAGTTAGATTATGGGGTATTTTAATATCTGCAATGAAGTGACATTTTGGCACAGCTTTAAGAATTCATCATGTAAAGCGATAGCATCACTGCCACACACATGAAGCACGTTACCCTGTGACTGAGATTGTTATATAAGGGATGGGCTGCTGCTCGCCATCGCCACTGTACCACCAACAATGCACAATTACAATTCAATTGCATTCCCAAAGATAGCATGCAAAAGCAATGGGTAAAACTTGATTGTGGGTAAACTCACTTTTTTCTTGTAAAATGTCATGTCATAATACCTGACTATAAAACGAAATCGTTTATGTAATTTTCGCAGTTTTGTATAAAGTGGAAAGAAAAAAGTTCACGCTGAATCCAGGTGTAACAATAAGCATGTAATAATAATCACGATCATCATGATAAATGACATTGTTTGCCGCATTAGAGTACAGTAGCCTTGCCGCCGTCGAATCACATTTAAACGCTTGTGTGTCTTGTCTTCATCGCATGTTGCAATTTATGTACATAACTATAAAATTTTTAAAACTACCTGCAAGGATTTTACGCGGAATGTTGAAGGCAACCCAGACACTTTATCATGGGAAAACATGTTGAAAACTCGTTGATGACTGAAGACAAATCACATTGATCAGACAGACGAAGGAAATTGGCTGGAAAAGCTTCTCAAGTAACACTTGGCTTGATACCTCGAAAATATGTCAGAAAATGTGTATTTATTTACATTGTATTAAATCCTATCCAACAAAGGCACATTAAATTTTAAAACCCGTTTTAATAATGATTGGCTGGCGAATTATCATTTTTGATCTGTCTGATTTTTTATGTAAGTTACATTTTTTCAAATCTAACAAAAATTACAACGGTGCAAGTGACCATAAAAATCATACGACCATCCATTTGACAAGAACCCAAGACATTTTAATGCTATGAGACATGCATCACAATACAATCTGCATAAAATTGCATAATATAATAGAGCAAGAGTAGAGAACAAAAGATTCCAAAATTGTAAGTGCAACTCTTTTTTTATTTTTTATTTTGCAAAAAATGGTCCTTTTACGTATGCAAAAATCGTGTGATAATAATGGACGCTTGAAAGCTTTTGACGTGCGTGTAATTTTTATCACAAATCTGCCGTCCCCGATGAACGTATAAATAAAATCTGCAACGGATTCGATACCTCTTGTGGTAAATTACTTTTACGATTTGCCGAGGATGTCGGAATCAAGGTTTAGAGCAAGTTTGTGGGGTGGGAACCATCCATGTCGGATTAACACACATTTTTATTTTACCTGACTTGATTAATTTTTTTTAAATTGTTAGCTCATGATTTCAAAGAGCAGCGGCTTGGAATTACAAAAATACATACGAGTCAAGAATAAAATTATTTTTCTTATTACGTCAATTAACCACAGAAATTTACAGCAGCAGCCTTTGTTCGTACTCAGTTGCTTCTTACGTTACTGCATAACAATTCATATCCAGATTTGTCCGGATTTGTTTTGTATGAGAGGTTGAGAAAATCTTTCCACTCGCAAAAACCATGATAATAAATATGATATTTAGTTACAATATTTTTCCGCAAAGATTCATTCGTTGCACAGAAAATATAGGTAAACAAATACAGTACTTATTTTTTGTGTCAGGTCAGCTAATTATTTTCAGTATAATTGTTAAAAGCTATGTAAAATTTCTGTATGTTCATATGATTTTCCAAGAATGAACTTCATGAAACCAAAGCTTAGAAATATGACCGCCTGGGGCGAACATTTCGAAACACGAATTACCATCATAGGGTTAATTTTGCAACGAGTACCTTTTTGCAATAATTTTTCCGTTATATTTACTACTAAAAAACGATGCAAGATGAAAAGGCACATGAGACTTTAGACAAGAACACTGACTGCATGGAAAATACGTAATTAAATTAAGAGACGATAAACTCATTAGCAAACTTGAGAAAATAACTTAGGAAAATTTCGCTTTCGTAATAGTGACCAAGTAGGTCAATCAAGTGATGCTGTTCAAGAGAATTTTGCGAAGATGGTGGTCCATCTATCGATGGAACCAGCACTCACCAAATTGGAGGAACAAAAAATTAAAGGTCATTTCCTGCATGAGACTCTGGCAGATGTGTCTTTCCTCCAACAGGATTCGTTCGCATCACGATAATCAAAAATTGCATCTTCCGCAAAGGGAAATCCAAAGTTGCACAATTACATAGGTACTAACCTTAGCAAAATGTCACTATGAACCCCTACCACGCAGCGTACAGCATCTAATAAGATATGCAAAATGATAATAATTATTGACATAAAGGAGTGATCGGTGATCACAACCGCCTACGTCGCTCTATTCGTTCTTCATTTTATTGATGCACACATTGACTGCTCGCACTCC
>VYYJ01001815.1:0-26778 GCA_021029165.1 Cyphoderus albinus
AACTTAAAAGTGATGATGCGTCAAGTAGTGATTAGTCGCAATCAAATTATTGTGTTGCGTTAATTAAATTTAAAATCTTATCGTTGTTGAACCTGATCCTTCAGCTGAAAATAAAACAATAAAATTTTAAAAATACATAAAAAAGACTCTTTCTTTCTTGCATAATATGATTGAAAAACTGCATAAAAAACTTTTATTGCGTCAATTCAAATCTTTTTCTACCATTTAAGTAGATTGCATAATTGCATACCAGTATTAAATTAATGATAATAATTATAATTAATTAAAGTTTATCACAATTTTAGGTTTTGTGGCGACTTAGAACTAAAAACATTCCTATCAGTTATTTGTATTATAAGCATAACGCGTAGATTTATTTTTTATGCATAATTGTCTTAAGAAATTATTTATTTACGATTTACGAGTAAATGAGTTTTATCAGAAGCAGCAAGTACTCTTTTGTTGTTCGCCTCTCTGATGAGTAGTGGACGTAACGGCTATGGTTCTACCTCCGCGCATCCCATCACCTCCCTGAGGACCCGTTTTCCCTTCGAATCTCAAGTCATTTTCTCTCCACAACTCGACCCCCTTAACAAACGCCTCTTCTACGTTTGTGCCATCTTTAGCACTTGTTTCAAAATAAGGCATTTTATTGGAATCGCACCAAGTCTTAGCTTCCTCAAAACTCACTTTCCTCTGACTTTCATCTATATCCACTTTATTTCCCAAAACGACAAAGGGAAAGTCGTCTGATTTACTGATGTCTCCATAATAGAGAAATTCCTGCTGCCACGTGGTCAGATTCTTGAAAGAAGTTGGGTCATCCAGACTAAAGGTCAGCACGCAAATGTCTGAGCCGCGATAAAAAGGTGTGCGGAGAGATTTGAAACGCTCTTGACCAGCCGTATCCCAGATCTGCAGTTTGGAGAATAAAATGCAATGTACGAAGAAGCTTTTTGATGGTTACACTTATCTTTTACAATATCAATAGAAATATCTTTTTTTTTTGCACAACTACCTGTATTGTGTATCCTTGGTCCTGATAAATGACTTCCTTATTGAGAAATTCGACTCCAATTGTGTGAAACAAGCTTGTATCAAATCTGTTTTGTATGAACCTATTCATCAAGCAACTCTTTCCCACACCCCCATCCCCCAAAAGTATCACTTTTAAAAGGATACTGGATTGGTTTTGCCTATTATTCGTGGACCCAGGGCCACTGCTGTTCTTTGTGGGGACCATACTTCGTCAATGATTTTATGAGCTATGAATCCACCCACATCAATCCCAAGGAAATGGGGCAGAAGAAGAGTACGCCAACAAAACTCTTCTTCGTGGACTTTAATCATTAACACTTTCTATATGGATTTTATTTTTTTCTCTTTAAATTTTCACTCCTGAAAATTTAGATTTTCACGATCGACATATAGTGTCAGGTCAGAATTTTTAGCTTTATGCGACTCTCATAACCTTATTTATTGGAACAAAAGAGTCAAAGTAGCACAAACTGTTATTTGTATGTCCAGGAATGATGCATCTTTATGACATTCCAGTTATCATCATTATCGTAAAATAGACTGTATGTCTTTTTTTCGCTCTTCTCTTTCTCTGGCTTTCGCTTCAGCTGTTAGAAATTGAGCTCTCATGTTCCACTCTAGGGCTATGTCGAAACGAACATTATGATATGATCATATTATTTTTATACAAAGTTTCATCGAAACTGAACCTTGTGGCTTGTGGAGGATAGGAAACATTTATGAGCATATTATAAGCATTGCTAGCAAACACTTGGTGAGAGAAGGACAGAAACTTTAACTGAAACCTACCATAAATTCAATTCACTCATTCACGTACTTCGTTTGCTTCAGCTTTGAACTGTGTTACCAGGCAAAGGCAGACGTCTAAAAGAAGGTTCTTACTTTTAGTTCCTCGACCAATTCTTCTATGAGTATTATCTTGGTTAGTCTCTTGTCTTAATAGGGACTGTCCTGCCTGCCTAAGTATAGCTTTGTACAACAAAGATAACGCGAGAGAAGAGGCGAAGATATGAGAACGAGACTCATCCTCAACGAATCAGACAAAAAAAAAGGATGCTGATTGCTGAATTGAATGGAGTGAAATAGGATGAGTGCGTGAAGCGATAATTTATTTGAGACATTTCCACAGACTCATTCCCAAATCATAACCATACTGCTTAAATACATTGTATACGTATGTAATTCCCTACTATTTCCAAAGAATATTTAACTATTACTTCGTTAAGAAGAGTGCAGACAGACAGATTGATTAAATGCTGGAAAAAGTTCCACTGAATTTATCAAGAGATGCGGATGAAATTTTAAAGGTACATTTTAAAAGGTAATTAAGTTCAATTTTATTTCATTCGAATGTTGGAATGAAGTCTTCATTATGAAAGTATTGCGTATTTAGCAAATTATATAAAGTACCTATATGTTTTCTGCTCTGAGACTGACCATGAGTTTAACTGTGTAAATGCACACCGTGCGTGTGACATGATTGCCTGACTCTGACTCATGTCACACGAATTTCCTACACTGTCACAATTGCACTGGTTTATGAAAGTCACAACTAAGGTCTGATGCAACATAATGTGACAAAACTTGTATGAAACTTTTTACGGAAAGTTAAATTTACCTGATAATGATGTGACGAGAAAAATAATTGGACTGCAAATAAATTTTCTCCTTTATTGTTAAAGTATTACATTTAATTTAGTTGTTTATTATTTACATCAATAATTAAGTCACTGAATAATTACGAAGTTATTTATTTATCATTTTACATAGGTTATCCTCTACAAAGTCTGTCTACTCATTATCATCACTCACCGAATGTTCTCATATTCATACAAGTACATTAGTAATTACGCTTGATTGATAGCATACTGTTGTATGATTTTCTATAATATGTTTTATGTTTATGTATGTTGATAATTAAAGTTATTTGTATTTTTTCGTACTAACGTAGTTTGTATTGATATTGTTGACTTTTTACCTTCACCCTCTTCGTAATTCGCAAACACTTTTACTTTACTTGAGACTAATTAATTCATTGCTTATTTTGATTAAAAGCGCCCTATAAAACAAACATTATTTATATAAACAAAATAGTATTTGTCAGACAATTTTGTGAGACCACTACTAGAATATTTAGGCTATGAACTAGAAAACTAGAAAATCGTTCTTCCATACATAATAATAAGGACATATATCACACCAACAAATGAGAAATGCAAGAATCATATCATCTTAATAATTTATAATATAACATCAACCTATATTTCGCATTCTTTCCCTGCAGAAACATTTAGATTTTAATAATAATTTTTAACCTTACATCTACGTTACCGTGCATTAATGAAATTTCTCTTGTAATTAAGTCATTCAAACTACGAGAGCCAAACCCTTTTTGCTTTCACTGGACCGTGCCAACATTTTCCGGTTAATTGATTATATAGTTAGTCACTCCCAGCGATATTCAACACAACATAAAATCTTATTTCAAAAGTGAGCACAGAGCAGCTTGTAGAAAAGATTCCACTATTTCAAAACAAATGTGTAAAAAATTACTCACGCTTATGAGCTACCTAATGTAAAACCTAAAATAAAATATAACTATTATCTAAATTTGAAGGGCTTGCTCGAAAATTTTAATGGGGTTAATTTCGCCAATTTTAGAAATGGTAGTTTTGAGTGAAGTTACAATATTTCATTGTTTATGTATATATCGAATATAATGTAGTTTATACATTTTTATGTATCGCATCAAACATGGTAATAGTTGTGTATTATATCATAAAAATTATAAATCATAAAACGCTATCCATCATCATCACTTCGTTTGGTATTGTATTGAGGAGATATGGTAAAGATTGCATTTCACTGCAATCTATTCACAGGTTGCAATCTGTCCGATTACTAATTAGCTGCAATTAATGTGCTGCTCTTCCATTACATTACAAATTCGTTTCTCGTAAGAAGCTGATTTTTACATAATAAACAAAACATTTTTTTACTCATCACCAAAATTGAAATAAGGGTTCTGCGCGCTGATTAAATAAATTAATACTTGTGCTGACTTTACAATATTAAACTAATTATCGGACATGTTCTTGGTTTCTCTTATTAAATTAATGATGCTGGAAAGGAGTAAAATTGTTACAAAAATATGCCAGATTTCAGGTAGGTATTTTTACCTTCCTTTGACCATATTTAGGTACTACAAACTACGTACACCAGAAATGCTTTCGCAATCAGATACACGACGATTCACGGTTCCATCCTAATGAAACTGTAGTTAAATGTTAAAAACATTTCCTAAAGAAAGAAAACCCTGAAAAATCTTTATTTGCTCCGAACTGTGACGTGACTTGCATTTTTAAACTTAACTGTCTTCCTTAATAATTGTTGCATATCTGTTTCTTTGTCGTCTGTTAGCAAACCCATTTTCTTATGTAATTTTCAGTCAGTTTTGAAACTTCTGGTGAAGTCCAAAGTTCGTTTATGTTATCAATGGAACGGGTTGTAAGGGTCGCTTGGGGCGGGATTCACAGTACTTCCGGAAGAAACTGCTGTAGAGTGAATGGTCGCGGGATTGGTTCCCTCACTGACGAAACTCTGATCCCAGCCCACAGGACGAGGTGGAATGTTGCTGCTGGTCGTAGGAGTGTATGCTGGGGGTGGTTCAAATGTTGCAGTTGTTGACTGTTGCGCCCATTGAGCCGCGGAACTTTGGATTGGATCCATGTAGCTAGGGCTGGTCATGGGCTTGCTAGGTTGAGGTTGGCTAACGTTAACTTGTGGCTGATAAGAATTTTTGTTGGTACCGGGGTAGACGCTATGAGCAGTTTGCGCCATCTCTTCCCTAGAAGCTCTTTAAATGATAAGGAGAGACAGCAAAAAATGTTAAAAATAAAGATTAAAAGTTTTGAAACTTAATATTAACAAAACATGCAATTTTATCTAGAGACAATTATATGGATGAAATGAACTGAAATGAACCGAAATAAGCTTGTAGAGGGCTGTGGGTGAAAGCAAAATCAGAAAGTTGAACACTACACTACAGTTTGGCAGCTACAGTTTCAGGCATGAGGAAAGTCTATGAGAATAGTAGTGCATGCACACATTATAATACAAACGTTACGTGTATACTTTTATAGTACTGACTGAAGTTTGGTACTACAATATTAAGTACTGTATACTTCATTTGCAAAATTAAAATACTATCAACTATGAAGTATAATGTGAAAAGTTCACAGAATGAATACTAGAGCATCAAGGAGTTTTCAGCAAAAATAAACTTTGAACTGCTTTGATTGAATAATGCTTTGAAAATAAAACTAAAAGTATCTGCCTACAATGTTGCAAATGTTTTGAGAATGAACACTTGCGTGAGAAAATTGGGAAATATCTAATGGCAGTTTGTTGGTTTAGCTTTTAATAAGTTTGTGATCCCCAAATTTCAGGATCATCAACAAGACTTTGATTCTGTTGATTCATTTGAGGATCTTTGCCCATCTGCGAAGAAGCAGCAGCACCACCCAAAGACGCTGCAGCAGCCAACATCACATCCCGCGGTGCTCTAAATCATTATTTGATGAAATGGAAAAAACGACTAGAGTTATTCAACGTAGTTAGTACTTAGATCAATCGAGTTATATTCCAAACAAAAAAAGCGTCGTCATTTTGATATGTTATCACAGAACATTCCATATCACATCGATTTGCATAGCAAGATGAGCAAATGTAGCAGCGACACTCGAATCATTATATCAGTGAGTGATCAATCACAAAGGTAAAGATAAGCCAGAGTATTATTTTGTTGGTTGAACCACGGGGTGAACTGAACTATTGAACATTTTGTACATGATGTGAGTCCTAGCCCTTGTCTGAATTATATTTAAAATGTGCCAATATTACTTGGATATAATAAAAGATATTCTTTGTACTTACTTTTTCCCAAGAGCCACCATTCCATAAACCACGCCAGTTGCTATTATACTTCCTGCTCCGAGGAAAGTATTTGCACCAAAGCAGAACAAAATTGAGGGAAACGGCGCACTGAAATAATTAAAAATTAGGCAAAAACGTTCGTTAAATAAAAGAATTTGATTAAAATGCTAACTAATGTAAGAACAATTCACAATTCCTCTTACATGACGTAAGTAGCAGCTTTCATCCATAGGGGTTTACCATCCACGATTGCCGTCACTTTGTTAACGTGTTCAACGAACACACAGCAGCAAGGTGACTCGATCGTCACAACTATAAATCCACACAATCTAGAAAATAAAAGAATGAATCATTAACACATAATAATGATTAATTTCAAACTTTGAATTAGAAAGTAGCTGTATAGTTTCCCGAGTTGCTTACATCTGCCAAACACTGAATACAATACATGTTGGAGAGAACACACTAAAGAGTAAACTAAATAGTCCGAAGAACATAGCCACTGCAATAAAAAACAAATATACATTTTATACTATTTAAATTATACACTTAGATTTTACAAATGAATTATGCAAAATAATAAATTCTACTCACATCCTCCTGCAGCAGTTCCTAAAGCCCTAAGTCCGTATTTGACATACCATGGCTGCTCTTCTTTTGGAGGTTCTACACCACCCGCCCCATTGTAGCCACCCTCCATTCCACCCATGCCACCCGTGGGGCTTTGCATCTTGGATGATTAAAAGAGGACGGTGTTTACGGAAGCGCTTTTAAATTTTGTTTTCTTGGAAGTCCAATTCGATGTACGCTCCACTAGCTCTTAGTTTCTAGCAAAAGAGTCATACACACGAAAATGAAAATTAATTTGTTTTTACACTCTGAACGAAAATCGAACGCATACAAACTCCAAAACCATGAAAAACCTACTAGGGAATCTACATTTATGTAAATGATTATGACTACAAATGATAATGGATGTATGTTTTATGAGATTTTCATAACGGATCACAATCACCACGATCACACACGTTAATAATGGTTTAGCTTAGTGATACAACACTCAACAAATCTAATTTCAATCTGCCAATTAAAAGATACCAGATTTCTGCTGCGCATATTTCGGGTGTTAATGCATCTCATTCGATTTAAACTCCATAAAAGTGTGTGTCACAAAGAACAAACTTTTCCAGCCACTCCCATCATTTTAAACCCCAATCTTTAACTTTTTATCCACAATTTGTCTCTCGCAAGATGTAAAAAATCTCTCAAACTCGCTGAACGGTTCACTTGCGAATTTAAGACTTGAAAATTCCAAAATTGAAAACATGCCTTTAATGAATGCTTTTTCGCCTTCCGCTTTGTCGTTTTAGATGGCTACACAATAAAAAAGGTGTGACGTTTGTGTGGTCACGAGAAAGACATTTAATTTGTCTTTCCTTTAAATCCATACGTTCTCAGTTCTTACCTGAATATTTTTATATTCCTGAACACTTCACTTTGTTACAAATTTTCTCCAGTGGTACAATGTAATAATGTGGAAAAAGTTTCTAGTAAATATGTGAAGAAATAAGTCCGTTACAAAACGACTTCTTTACGCACACCAACAGTCACTCACAATCCTTACGGGGCACTCAGCACAACAAAGATGTGGCCAGTGTCCGAAGCGAAGGCTGACTGACGGTGGTTATCTTCTATTAAAAGAGTCAGGCAAAGGTGACACAGAGCATATTTTATTATCGATAACGAGAACGATTATCTTTATCCTTATTTCATTATTTTTCAACGTAAACTTGTGTAGCAGCAGTATTGTATTATTATCCACATCCCACTCGCTCACACAGCAGAAAAAATCTAACGTATCCTTCCGTATCTCTTATTGACATATGTACTACCACTACCATAAAACCCTGAGTGAGTCAATATTACCGTATAAGATCAAATGTGGATATTTGTGAATAATAAATGTAGGGAAAACAGCAGGTAGCATTGTAGCATGACCACCAACACTTACACAGTTACACATACATTCTCTTTGCCTACGTTCCTTCGTTAATACAACTCATAGACCTTCTAGAGCATTACATTTTCAATTCTCGCTTAACTCTGTGATATACTTTTTTGTGTACACATTCTACAATCACTCCAACCAGATATTTTAGCCACTCAAATTACGTATACAGCTCAAGTAACTCCCATTTTTCCAATTGAAAATTTAAACATTATCAAGTGGTTCAACTCGATACATAAAAAGTGAAACGAATGAAACGTGTAATAGAAAAGACATAACTTTAATGCATGAGTTTTTGAATGATGGTTAAATTAATGCCCTGTCTCTGACAATTTCCAGCTCTATATTTTTCTCCCGATATGGGTATTCAATAATAATATGCTTTAGACGGACTGAAGCCATTATATATTTATAAAAAGGAGGGTGATACGCGGATATCCTCCTGATATCCTTAAATAAAGTATCATCGTCAAAACGAATACTTTATAATGACGCTACGGTTCTGAACGTCTGAGCTTCAAAATTAACAATTTACTCTCAACACAACCTAGAATGCAAGGAGTTGATAAATTCTTATGGTTCGACATTATTGCTTTCAGTTTTAATTTAAAATTACGTACTCTGCCACATAGGTAAGTTGACTTGGAAAAGAAAAAGAAAGCTATCCGGCTTTGACGGTGAAAGTGAAGCTTTCTCCGTATGCATAGCCAAAACGAACGGCGCAGCGTCCAATGAATAGAACTTCAAATGACCAAATGATTATGAGAAAAGCGACCAATGTAAAAAACATCCCTACTCAAATGTTTGAGTTGTTTAGAGCGGATTTTCTTACAGAAACATGTATGTGTGGTTTATGTAAAATCATTCGTAGTAGAATTATGTTTGTTTGTGCCATTTTCATTATAAAAGCTGCTTCATACTCCTTCAAAGAGCACATGCTGACTAGTTGTTATTTTAACGCATATGAACATTAAGAATGTTAGTTAATGTAATACATAATGTTTATGTATTTGTATGTGCCATATGTTAACACCTTCCGTTGAAACAAGATTAATCATATCTGCGTTATACGCTGATTATGCTTTGTAAAGCAAGTATAAATGCAGACGAGTGAAGTGAAGAGGACGGCAAAGCAAGAGGAAATCATCAGCACGAGAACCATAAACACGGCTTAAGAATGTTAGTTAATGTAATACATAATGTTTATGTATTTGTATGTGCCATATGTTAACACCTTCCGTTGAAACAAGAGTACTCACTTTGAATTTTTCACGTAATTTATCTTAAATTAATTGTGAGCGTGTATTCGTATAATGCATAATTTTTAAAATGAACATGTTAATCTTATTTTGATAATCTATTTACATAACCAAACTGCTAATTCAACAATAATGGTATATGTACATTATGATGCGTGTTAAAGCTACAAAAATCACATTAATTCTAAGACATGGAGTGCACTGCACGTAAAAATTTTAGTTCAATTTGCAGAGGCATCTTTGGGAAATTCTTTGTGTCAAAACATGTGCACAATATAATGAACGATTTAATTGGCTCTATTATGACTGATTCATTGATTGTATTGCATTTTACATCCAGTTTAAAATGAAACCAATTCCCCATTCCATTAACTTAATTTTTTTATTGTCTCATTAATTAAAGTGAATAAAGTGATCATGTATCCTTGCTTGTTAAATTAATAGCTATAATTTTACATATTATGATTTTTTTAAAGCATCCTCATCATAATTCTGGTTGCCATCAATCTCCACTCTGGATTAAATTCGATTGAATTGAATTGAACAGAGAACTCATCAGAGAAGTTGCCGCTGCGCTGCTGTTTTCTATTTTTGTACACGTTGACAAATAAATCAAAAAATTCTAGGTGTTCAGATCAGCGTACAGCGTAGGAAAGATCTGCAATAATGCTAGTATGAATTTTGTTGGATGCGAGTCGAAAGTCACACACAACTCACATTGATAACAAAAGACAATTTGAATCATTTTTTTCCCTAACGTGTTTTGTGAGATCCCTAGTTTTTAATAAGCGACATTATGACACAATGACAATTGCACATAACCTAATTTTTTGCTGTAACAAGTCTTGATTACCAATGCGAATAATAAGATTCTTACTATAAGAATTACATTTACTGAAAGCAGTTTACCTTCCTCTTCCTTCTTTAATTCATTGTTAGTTATTCTTCCAGTTCAATGCAAACATGGACAATGAATCAATGAATGGACAATGCAAGCATGTCATGCACAGAGAAATACATAGCTATATTTATAGAGCAATTGAGTAATGATGTGATTGATGCGTGGTGCCACTTGGCAAATATCGGCACATTGGTACTGTCATTGACAGCCGAACTTGAAAGCTTTGCTTTTGCTCCACTCCAATCATCTCATCCTCTCATTTATAAGATTTTGCATGAAAGAAACAATCATTCAATATTCACTTACCCTCCACAAGTAGTCATGTTTTGGAATGGATTTGTTCTTCAATCAATATTGAAAGACTTCGACTTTCATAGTGTAGCACCAGGCAAGCCGAATATTGTAAAAACACAAAGGAATTATTGGATCTTATTTATAAAAAAGAAAACACGTCAGCACCACCGCCACCGTCGCCGCATACAATAATATTTACTACGCTACTATTTACTAGTATGCATGCACCTGCTCACTTTAGGACTAGACATAACCAGCCAAGTTTTACTTAATATAACAAAATTACAAATTGTTCTCGAGTTACTCGAAGAGTAAAAAAGTCAAGTGAGCAACAAAGTAAAAGGGTGTACACAACGCAATGATAACGAACGCATACACTAGACTGTGTTCAGAAATCAGAAGCAGTACCCAAAAGGCCAGATTTTAGCACACTTATCCTTATGCCTTTTTACTACACTTTTTAAAATCTGTGCCTTGCAGAGTTGCATAAAATCCAACATTCAACACGAAACCAAATCTACACCAACTTTTCACTTTATCTGAATGAGAACATGAAGAGAAGTTTACAAGCAAGAACGGAGAACCTGTTTTAGTTTTAGGAGCATTTTTGAAGTTTCTCGGTGGTGTTGCCGATAAATTCAACTTCTACTGTTCAAAGTCTACTTGATTCAAGACGATGGTGTTGATGCATGAACATGAAACCTTCACATTCACAACATTTTGCCATGAATGAAGCGTAAAGTAGGGGATGTATTTTACACTTTACACTATTTTTCAGTGTATTCTCTTACAATACATGGGGTGCATTGGACACAAGAGATTGTAAAGTGTAGACAGGACTGGCACTTGCTAATCTCAGATTCCTTTAATGTTACAAAGGAATGTGAATGCAAATGAAATGAGAAGATTCTGCTCCTCGTCATATCATCGTCATCGTCATCTCTGCCAGCAGGCAGGCAGACCAGCACAGCAGACGAAGAATACAAAAATACAGAAAAAAATGAAAAAGGTGATTGAAGAATTGAGGGGTGAAGAAGGAGAGGACAGCAGAGCTGCAGCAGCAGGACGGGACAGCTGAATAATTTTTATAGTAGAGGGGAATCTACATTTAGTTAAATAAGAAAGTAGTTAAGTTAAATATTTATCTGGTTCAGTTCACTGGGAAGATTTTTTATGCTCATGCTCTGCTCGGGCTGCACTCGCTAATTAAACACATGAAGCCAGAAAAGGAAGTGAAGTGGAACCAGAACCAGCAATTAAAATGGAGAGCAGAAGAACAAGTGTCAGAATGTTGTTTTTTAATTGAAGTGAAAAGTGCATCATCTGGAAGAATATTTTATCATCTAAACGTGTCCTTGTCTCATTTGTACCAAATGTGCTGTGTGCAAAATGATGAATTGAACTGATTGATAATCATTAGCACTTCGGTTTAAAAAGTGAGATGGAGCTGTAGCAGTGATGATACCCTGTTCGGAACTACGGCACTTGTGGACATTGTGGTGGAGCACGTTGATTGTTGCAAGCATTTGCTCGTGATATTAGACTCTTGGACTGAATAAATAACGTCAACTTCAAGTAAGCATTGTTTACCGAACCAGTTTAATTCATATCAATATGGTACGAATTTCCCAAAGAACAAAAGAAGCCGCAGCACATTTTTTTTCATGTGGGAGTCTAACTTTGATGTCGATTTCGATTTTATGATGGTAAACATTTTGTAGTGTACACTTTTCGAACTCTTGTTATGGTTGCAGACTTTGCAGTGCGTTTTTATAATGTAGCCAAAGTTTAGTTGTCCTGGACTCTTTATTTATTCATTGTCTATGGTACTATATTTATATTTTCGATATTAGATTAAAGATTAAAAAATGAAAAACGGTCATGTTCGAATGTGAACCACTAAAAATTATATGGACTGCCGACTTCATGTAGATCAAAATATTTATTCAAATTCAAAGCTGGGTCACCGTTGTCCAAATACTGTATAATTCTTGTTCCTGTCTTCACTAAAGGCTGAGGTAAGGAAATTCAACTTTGGGGGTGTGTTTCCGTTGTGGAAGTGTTTTAAAAACATTTTTATTTGTTGTAGGAATGGCGGAGTCTTTTAACACACCGGCAGTTGGTCAAAGCCAACCAACGGAAGACAACGAACAACGAATTGATGGCGATGGACAAGAAGTGAATGCGTTAAGGTTTCTTGGAGCCGGAGGACCTCCTGCACCTCCCCCTCCAGCGATTACTCCTGTGTCCACAGTAGTTAGTCAGCCATTGCCGTCCCAGCATCAACAACAGCAAGCGCAGCCACCACCAACTCCACTTCAACCACCTCCATCTTCACAACATCAACATGCGCAGCAAGCGATGCCGACTTCCGGAGGGTACGACTACTCCGATCCTTCCAGTTACAATTCTATGCAGATGCCTCCTGTGCCTATGGCTGGACCCTATGGAATGCCCGGCCAGGTTCCCGGAATGATGATGATGCCACCATACAATTATATGTACCCTCCTCCTCAATATTTTATGCCAGGACCTTATCAAACTATGCCACCGTCAGCGCCTTCATCATCAAATTCATCGCAATTTTTAGCTATGTTAAATGTGCTCCGTGTGAAGGATCCAAAGTTTTATAGAGAGTGGTATAAAAAATATAACGCCCACAAGCGAAATCCTAACACTGTTCCCTTCCCCCAAATACCTGGATTTCCAAACGTTGGAGCTCAATCTTCTCTACCCTTTGGAAGAACAAGACAAGATTCAAGTGAGGATTCCAATTATTTTAATTTTTAAAGAATCAAGACTCTCTCTGCTGGAAATATGTAAACATTTCTTTTTTTCTCACTTTAGCTCGTAGTTCCGTAAATGGAGAGTCTTTTAGGCACAACGAGTCATTTGCTAACCCGGATTTTCCACATATCCCGGGAGGAGGAGCAAATACCAGCATGTCCCACGCATATTCAAGAGGACACCGGCAGCAGCCTCGTTCAGGAAGAACTTCAGTGAATGGGGACTACAGGGCTCCTCCTGAAGATGATCTGGAGATGATTGATGGAGATATGCCCAGTTTAGGTGGCATTGGTGGCAATAGTTTATTACATTCTACGCATTATCATGATCGAGATAGACCTCCCACGCAGTCTGGTAAGCTCTTTTATATTTTATACACAGGAGAAAATCTTTTTTACACTTCTTCAACTGCATTTTATAACATTGGAAATTGGAATTTAATTTTGTTCTGTTCTTCAGGTCGCAGTTCAACAATAGGCGAGCCTTATCGACTTCAACCGGGCGAAGTATATGGTTATCCTGACCAACAAACCGACAGTTTAGGTTATGATAATTCGTACAGATTTGAACCAATCGCTGACACTGAGCATGAGCAAGTTCGAGAACCGAGCCCAAGAAGAATGACACCAATGAAATTTAGTACCTTCCATTGCATTGGTAAGTAGGCAGTTTGTTTTGATTTGCCATTTGCTCAAACCGATTTTTTTTCTAATCCAAAATAAAGCAGAAAACGTAATTTGGTAATTGGTTCTGGATACACTTTTTTAGCTACAATGTCACCACTTGGTCATTTGATAAGGATAAAAAATTCAGGAACCGTTATAGAGTTTTTAAAAATGAAGCAGTTCGTGGGACACCTTCCTGAATATAAAGAAATGGAATCCTTTCCGGGACCTTTGATTCAGTAAGATCACTAGTCACTAATTCACTAATGATTACTAACTAGAAAGAAAGTGAGAAATTGCAGCATTTTATTAATTTTACATCTTTTGTTTTTCTCTACCAATTTGCAGAGGATCTACTCATAAAAATACTGTTATACAATTTTGCCGACGTAAAATTAAAGATGCCCGTTCGAATAGTGCTCAACTTGATAAAGAAAATTATATTCTGCTCTGGGAATTTCTTATGTTGATGCTTCGGCAAAATGGGGTAAGTTAAACAAATACAGCATTTTATTTTAAAGTCCAAATCATTTAAACAATTTTCTTAATGATTAACAAATTCAGATGGTCGTTGGAAGCGACATAGCCGAACTTCTTTTAACTTCTGAACATCAAGAAGAAACGAAAAAGGTTGCGGAGGTGGAAGACGTTCGCGACGACACGGAGGGTGGCGAAGACGGCGAAGAAAATGAAGGGTCCTCAGTGCTGGAAACTCCACCGTTGGTAGTTGAACCACGTGATGAAGAAAAACTAGTGCAGCAATTTTGTGATCATTTGCTGTACGGCCATAAAAAGGACGCTTTAGGTAGCCAAAGTTTGAAAAAACTTCTTAAACTTGATCTAAGCATGGTATTTATTACTTTACATTAATTTTTTGTTTGTAAAATAGATTTCGCAATGGATAATGGTTTGTGGGGACATGCCTTATTTTTTGCATCGAAAATGGATGAACGGTCTTACGGAAACGTCCTCGCGAGATTTGCGAATGGCATCGCGCTAAACAGTCCTTTGCAAACTTTATATCATATAATGTGCGGAAAACAGCCAGCATCTGTGACCGTAAGAAAACCAAAATGTGTACCTATTTAAACAATAATCGAGACTTTTTAAATAATATGATAACACTTTGAATTTTGTGGATATTCCGTACAGAGTTGCGCAGATGAGAGCTTCGGAGATTGGAAGCCGCATCTAGCGATGCTGCTTTCTAACAGCGGTTACAAGCACGATGTAGAGCATAAAGCTATCTTGACGCTTGGCGATACTCTTGCAAGTCGCAATCACCTATTTGCTGCTCAATTTTGTTATCTGATGGGCCACGAAGAATTCCGGAAAGATTCCAGACTGGGGCCTCTGCTTGGATACTCTGCCTCAGCCGATAACGTTCTGGAAGCAACTCAGATGACGGAAGTCTATGAATTCGCCAGGAAGTTAGCAGACCAACACTTTTCGTTGGGTCTATCTTTCTTGCAAAGCAAACTGGAATATGCTAAATCGCTCGTTAGTCATGGTTTTGTGCAAGAAGCCCTCACCTACTGTGAAGAAATAACGAAAACGCTAAAATCAAGAAAACTTGAAGATGCTGAGCTTAAACTTTGCACGCACACGCTTCAAATTTCCGAGAGGATAGCGGTAGCGGATGAGTCTGACACTGCAAACACTACATGGGTGGATGACTTAAGGAAAATGGTTGCCGACCCTGTCCACTTTGGAAGCGTTCCATCAAGGAAGCTAAGCTTGGTTTCATCATCCCACGAGCAAGGCTCTGATCAAATGTCAAATGCAAGTCAGAGTCATATTTATCACCAACAAATCCAGCAACAACCTCCAGTAGACACATACGATCCATACATGCAGATGCAAAACACATCTACACTAGTTCCCGACAGCACTTCCAGTTCGAACACAAACTTTTCCCAATTTGATACAGCAGTGGCGTCCTCATCAGCCATGAGTGCGTCAGACCCCGACACTACTTTTTCTGGAGTTAGAGACCTTCCACAGGACAGTTGGAATTCCAGTCAGCAAATGAATGGAGGTCTGCATCTCTCGTCCCCACCTGTAAGTTATAACGGTAGCCATCAACCTCAGCAGCCTCCCATGTACACTAATTCAGCTGCTGGACAGTACGGTATGAACGGGGGAAGTGCCGACTTAAATCAACAACCTATGTCAAGCGGATATGGCCCAAGCGATGGATACGGTTAGTTTCATGAATTTGTTTTTGCAACGTATGACGATGACGAACTTTGTCATGTTTGAGTGACTGGGATTTCTGTTAATTTTAATTGCAGATAATCTCTCTACGGCAGCCATCCATGCTAACAATAATCACTTACTTTACAATCCAAATGACCCAAGCCAAAACGCCTCTGTGCCTAATCACCATGATTATGGCCGTCCAAAGGAGGCAGATCACATGACTTCAGTTAGTAAGGTAAGGCCCACTGCAATGTGTGCGGCAATTAAATAATTTATTACTTTTGCAGTGTGCTGTGTGCTTGAGAGGAACTTGGCAGGTTTGACTTGTGATTCTGATTACTGATTACACTCTTCAGCGTACTCACATTTCATGCGGGTAATCTCTCTCTTCCTTGGGTTTGGTTTTTGTAGAAGAAATCAGTGCGATTTGAAGACGAGCATGAAGAACGGCATGCCGACGTGGAATGTAGTTTAGGGAACGGTGTGCAGTCTGTTCTTAGGTCTCGAGTCTCATCATCGTCTACTAATGACCCTACAGATTTAAAAAGTGCGATGAAAGTTTCTAATGTTAATACTAATGTAGACAGGTCAGAAATACTTAGGCAAAAGAGCTGTACAAAAGATGAAAACTATGTTAGGGATCAAAATGAAGCGGAAGAGATGAAGTCATCTCTTCTCGAAGTAGAGTACAAGTCAACCTACCCTATCGATGAACCAATCGAGTCGAACTCCATTCCGAGATTAGCGAGTTGCAATTTTAGACCTAGCCCAGCATCTACCTCTGGCAGTAGTACGCCCCTTCTTCCATCAAATTCGCCTAACTTTGATTATCACAATCATAGTAAATCATCAAAGACATTCCCCGTTGACAAAGAATGTTGTGATATTAATGAGCCTTGTGAAGATCATGATGATTTTGGAGGTAATGATGGTGAAGCAGTAGAGAATGGGACACACGCGCAAGACATTTCCTCCCACTTTTCGGGTTACGAGAATAAGGTTTGTGACTCTGTCCTTTCGGAAGTCCAGTCCAGTTGTTTCAAAATATCACGCCTTTCGTGTTATCCTTATTGTTCTTTATTTATTTTAGTTTCATTGGACAGCACGCACTTTTTAAACCTTATTATGCATTTTTGTTCTAAATCACTTATGCAGGACCTTTGACATAGTTAGTGTTGTTTGATACTTAAACTGACTACATTTTCATAGTGCATGATGTTTCTCGGTGTATGCAATGCTATAAACTTATAACTGACGATTAATATTACTACAGCGTCAGTAAATTTGTAATAAGTTTATTAGTGTTGGGAGTTTTATTATTGATTTTGTTTTTACGGGTTAATGCTTTATATGCATTCAACCGTAACTGAGTTTTATTTTGACCACACCGCGAGTTATTTTTAATTGATGCTTGAATTACATTTTGGTTTGTCGTGTTACCCTACTGGTAGATAAAATAAACCTTTCAACAGAAGGAGTTATTCAACATCATTATTTTTCATTTATTCCACAGACTGAAGATTTCAGGAAGAACTCTGCACCCATGCATAGTTTAGGTGGCCACGAAAAGAAGACATCGGATAAAAAGAAATCGGGTAAGGAAAACAAGGGAGGTGACCAGCAGCAGCAGGAGGGGTGGTTCTCAGGCCTTTTCAAGAAAATGAGCTTGAAGCCGAAAAATCAAATGATTCTTCCAGATGACAAGAATCCGACGATTCTGTGGGATCCTAAACAGCAGAGGTGGGTTAACACAGCAGGAGATGGTGAGGATGACTCGGCACCCGCTGGACCTCCTCCCAAAGACAGCGATTTGATGGGGATGGGAAAATCAAACGCGATACCAAATGGTCCCTCTGGTCCACCTCCAAATATGAACATGATGCAGCAGCACCAACAACATCCACCAAATGCGAATAATAGTCAAGCACCATATCAAGCAGCAGTGCCGCCTGCCTTACACAGCAGCCTTCCAAATCCAAATAATGCTCCGTCACAGAATCATGGCATGATGAATGTATCGCAGGGTCAACCCCAAGCGGACCCAATGAATCCAGCTGGTGGAATGCCTCCAACTGCCAATAACTCTATGAATAAATATAAACTGCAAAGGGGTCGAAGTGAGAAATTTTTTCGGAAACGATTGTATTTTGATTTTACCATGCTTTTGACAGTGCTGACTTTTTATAATTGTGTGATTGTTTTCAGATATAAAGAACAGCTACGTCGACGTATTCAATCCTAACGCATCAAAAGCGCCAAATGAAGCTTCCCAAATGCCTGTGAATAACATGTCTGCAACGCCCCATGTACCTAACTTGTTTATACCACCACCCACACACGCACCCGGCGATGGTCCCGTTAGTTTCCTGACAGCTCCAACATCGGAAGAAGGAGTTTCCGATCAAGATGTAAGTAGCTTTGAAAAGTCAAGGATATTTTACTTGTCCCAGTCACATTAATTAATATTATCTCATTTCATTGTGACTTTTGTAGCAAAATGCTGTTCCTCAAGCCCCACCAATGTTTAACCCTGCCCAATTCCAAAATCCAGGTTATTCCCACGGTCAATAAAGGAGGAGAGTGGATTTTCATCACTTGTTTCTACGAGTGTCTTTTCTTCTAGGTGCAATCATAAAATGTTGCAATTGTTGCAATTAAAAATTAGAAGGTGTTATGTGTAATTTAATATTCCTGTTTGTCGCAACTCCGATCGGTTCGAAACCAAGAACATGCAATCCAAGGAATTTTGTTTGATTTCGATTTATAGGGAATCGTTAAAGACTACTAGTTAGAATATTATATTTTTGTCCTCAATTTGACGGTTAAATCATAACCCTAAACATAGGTTAAACACCCTCTTCGTTGCGTTAATCATTATTTTCGAGAATTTTGATGTTTCAAATATATATTATTGTATTATATTAATTTTAGCTAGAGTTAAGTTAATTTGAATGCATGTCGTGTTTGGTGAAGCTGGTTCTTACCATAATTAATAAAACAGTCAAAGTAAAGATAATAAATAAACGTGGTACGTATACTAGAAGGAAGTTGATTTGGTGAAAATGAAAGAATTCCGGACAGTTTAGTAAAAGAGTATGTATTTTTCTGTTCCGTAGGTTAATTCCATTTATGTTTAATGTGCTTGCATGAATATGTAAAGGGAAGCCGTGAAACGTAAACAACTTTTAGTTCATTAAAATCGTATTAGCCCTAATTGTTTTAATCGTATTATTATTAGATATTATTATTATATTGCCTTTAGTTCTACATTTATTACTTCTATTATTGGATCAAATGGGAAACAGTAATTGAAATCATTATATTATACATACACATTCGGATTACTATTCTACACAACTCGAACTGTAAGACTAAAGGACACTAAATATTAAAATAATGATAATGGAAAATTAAATATAATTGATTACAATATTGTAAAAAAACAAATAAAAAATATAATTCGCATAATATGCCTCAAGGAAGTCTAAGGATGTGTCTAATGAAACTATTCAATCATTTTGGCGATGGTGAAGGAAGGATATGTTAGTTTTACTTTGTTCAATCGCTTCTCAAGCTATCTCATGAATTTGGTAAAAGTTGTTAAATGTTCTTATCGAGAAACAGTAATTCCTGCCATAGTAATTCGAAATGCAGTTTCATAAAATGACACCTTTCGGATTTCCGAGATTAGTCAACGCCCAAAATGTTCAAAAATGATTCGAATATATTTTTAGTGTTTTTGTAATTTGTACGGCCGTCGTGTGCGGTGAGAATGAGTGACGAGGCTTATAACAACCACATAACGCATATCAATAACATAAATAACGAAGGTACAAACAACCCCACACACAATAGCGACAATGGGGACGTAACGTCCTCCACCACAATCCCAGCAGCTGTGGAGGAGGAGTCGAGAAAAGCCCACCTCACCACCATCGTATCCAAAAGGGGATGCCGTTTCCAAAATTCACCACATTCGCATTTTTCTTATACTGCCGATTCGGACCAACCCCGTAAGTACTACGAGCTCTACTCTGGAGACACGGATAATTTAAATTTGACTGACGCAGTGCTACGGACTTCGGATGGATTTAGCTTTCCCGTCCACCGCGCGCTTCTATGCGCCGAATCGGACTACTTTAAGTAATTCTCATTTCCAGCATTGGAGCTCCAAACTGGGGACATGCTCTTCCGAAACTTGATGAATAATGAATATGAAACTAATTTTTTGCATGATTGGTCATTTTTTCTCTTAGGGCTCTGTTCACCAGTCCGTTGCACGTGGAAGCGAAAACCGACATAATAATCTACAACATCCGGGGAGAAATGTTGAGTCTCCTTCTGGAGTTCATTTACACTCGAGAAATGTGGCTCAGCGAGAGTAACGTTCTTCCCATTTTCGAAGCCGCGGACTACCTGTCCCTACTCAAGATAAGGAACAAATGTTGCGAGTTCATCGAGAATCTAATGGAGGAAGTGAACTGTATTGGAATCCGACGTTTTGCTCAAGACTGGTTTTGCCCCGAACTCGAGCGAGTCGCCCATCAGTACATCACACGCAACTTCGTGGACATTTCCAAGATAAGCGATGAAATGCTCGAGCTGTCTCTGGAAGAAGTCACTTCGTTGTTCAGTGACGATGAGCTGAACGTGAAGAATGAAGAAGTCGTCTGGGAAGCTGCGCTTCGTTGGATAAAGCACAATGAGAACGGCCGCAAGATGCACATTGTCAATCTCCTGAGAACCGTGAGAACCGGGTTAATGGACACGCAGTATTTCATGGAGAAAGTGAAAGAAAGCAACTTTGTTCAGGGAAATGAAGCATGTCGCCCCATTGTCATTGAGACGCTCCGCTTCCTCTACGATCTTGAAGTTATCACTGAGCGAGATGGAGAAATACCAACGCCGAGCATTGCGCGACCTCGGATTCCTCATGAGATACTGTTTGCAATAGGCGGGTGGTAAGATCTACATCAATTATAAAATTAGGAAATGAGGACAATTTGGTTATGTTTCTGCTTATTGCATTGCCACAGGTCCGGTGGCTCACCCACAAATTATATAGAGACTTACGACACGAGAGCCGACAGATGGATTCGGGTAACAACAAATACAAATCATTGTAACAGCAACACCATTATTTCAAAACGTTGAAGTATTTTTTGTAATACTAATACTATTAATGTTAAAACTAGGTTCCGGAAATCGATCCCACTGGTCCCAGGGCTTATCATGGCACTGTGGCCATCGGTTTCAAGATTTATGTTATTGGAGGATTCGATGGAATCGACTACTTCAGTTCATGCCGAGTCTTTGACGCCGTGACAAAGCAGTGGAAATTCATCTGCCCCATGTACAACCGTCGCTGTTACGTTTCGGTGGCTCTCCTAGATAACGACAACATTTATGCGATGGGTGGCTACGATGGTCAGCATCGACAAAATAGCTGTGAAAGATATGATCCAAGTTGGTTGAATTGACTAAAAACATATTTCTTAATAACTAGAACTAGGTCACTTAATTTTGTTAAAACTCTGAATTTCTAACAGTTTTGAATCAGTGGACACAAATTTGTCCCATGAACTGTCAAAGGTCAGACGCCTCATCGACTACCCTGCGAAACGTAATCTACATCTGCGGCGGGTTTAATGGAGTCGAATGTTTAAACTCCTGTGAGTGCTATGACCCGGAAATTAATCAATGGACCATGATTTTGCCAATGCGGAGCCGTCGCTCGGGCGTTTCCTGTACAGCCTACAATGAGCAAATTTATGTTGTTGGCGGTTTCAACGGAGTGTCTCGAATGTGCAGTGGCGAAAAGTACAACCCAGAGTCAAAGTGAGTCCTGCCAAGAACATTTTTCTATTTTTTTCTATCTTGCAGTCAGTGATTAAAATTAATCTACATATTATCATTGTAGTACATGGACCACCATTCCGGACATGTATAACCCCCGAAGTAACTTTGCAATTGAAGTCATAGACGAGTTACTGTTTTGCATTGGCGGTTTCACCGGCACCTCCACCACGTTCAACGTGGAATGTTACGACCAGAAGTCAAATGAATGGTAATAAAAAATATTTTACTCGGTGATTCAGTTTCAAATTACTTTGGGGCAAAATTACTAATTAATAGGTACGAGGCGACCGATATGAACATTTACCGCTCTGCCTTGGCTGCCTGCGTGATTCCTGGCCTTCCAAACACTCGAGACTATATCCATCCCCATCGAGACAGATTAATGGAGGAGAAGCGACAACGCCTCCTTGTCCTCCAGCAACAACAAGGAGGGTTTGTCCTAGATGCTCAGGGAAATAGAGCACCGCAGTGACCGATGGCCACGACCAATGACGACCCTTGATCTAATGACTTTTAATGACATTTGCATGTGACAATAAGAAGAAAAAATGAAAGCCTCTTTATAAACATCGAAACCACCCACTCACTGGCCAACAAATATGGAGGAAGACGCTTGAAAATTTCAAAAAATATAATACCCTCCATTTTTATTTTTCCTCGCTCTTCTCATCTTGCATACTCGTATTGATTACACAAACGGTAAATTAATAATTTTAGAATTCAGCTACTGTACTGACAAGTGCCAGCAGGAATAATAGGCTCCCTTTTTATAGTAAACCTTAAGTCTACCAAAATTCAAATTGGATAATAGAAATAAAAGGTGCATTCTTGCATGAAAAATTTATTATTCGATGCCTCTTTCATGAATAACATTCCTTGGATCACTTGACATTAAAAATCCTCTTTTCTTTTTGTAAATGCTTCATCAACAAAAGAACGAATTTAGTGAACTTGTGGGTATGAATAAAGTTCTAAGAACGTAACTGAAAAGACTAGAAACGTTGCGCTTTCAATAAAATATTCTTCACGTCATTTTTCAATTTAATTTTTAAATAAAGACTTTTTGCGACTTGAAGATGATTATAACGTTCGAAACATTAGGAAAAAACTATGACTTGAGAAATGTCATTCCCACAGTTCATTGGTAAGGCACGAATTACTAATAACGCTCGCCGGTAATACATTCAGTTTTCGTAAATTTTCAGCATAGTGCATCATTTCTGAAGTGACAACTCTGAAAACAAAGTTTCACAAATTTAAATTAATTCATAGTTCATTTAAACAAATGTAATTTATCCACTTTTGCGTTTACTAATATGCTTACCCGTGGCGAGGACCTCCATCTTTAACAATTCCTAGTGCAGATATTCTTTGTTTCAGTCTCGTTCTGAATATCCTATCTACCCGAAGAAACAGTGAAGATACCTGCGACAAACAGGTTTAAGTTTAAGATCTAGTTTATTTTAAAACTAATAACTTCAGAGACAAATGAATCTTACTTTAGTTTGTGTTAGCACGGCTCCGATGGCTTCACGGAATTTCACAATGTGTCTAGAAACGTTATTAATAGGCGTTGACGGCACTGGAGGGCGGGCTTCCCAATTTGCAAGTTCGTTTTCAATGATCTCGCCAATAATTGAAACCATTTTGTTTTCTATTGATTCAGCATGTCTGCAAAGCTCCAGATGAACTGTGTCCACCTGCTTTAGCTAAATTGAAAACGAGTAATATAAAGCTTGATGAACATTTAATTGTATCACTAGAATCACAATTAAGTAATGGTGGTAATAATTTTCGTATGATTCTAACTTAGAATTTCTTTTAAGTACTTACGATATGTTGACTCTTGGTGGATTGCAAGGACTTTTCAAATGCATCCCGAGCCGTTGAAAGTGAATCAGCTATCAAACTGATTCCACGATAAACTAAAACTAAATTAACAACGGTGATTGATTTGCACACTTTGAGTTCCACTGCGCCAGCGCCCAGCACAAGATGAGCAATCCTAGCGTTAGCCACCCTTAGCAGGTCAACTAAACTGAGTAAGACTTCCGCAGCTCCAGTTAGGTTGAGCAAATGACAGTAATCTGCCACTGCGTCGAGAATCACAAAAAACACTTCCGCGGTGAGAAGTGATCCGCTGTTGCCGTTATCAGAATTATTTGATATTGTCCCATTTCCGTTAGTTTTCACATCCGTTGAAGACAAAGCATGGTTTTCTGAAACATCGAAAGACTCGTTGGACGCCACACTCGCACTCCGGGAACACCTAGGGCCATTACTTTCATCCAGTTCTTTCAGTGCCTTTTGTTCTACAATAATTCGGATATCTGAGACTGGCCAGCGTTGTTTCACCCGCTCCTCGTTTGCCAGCCTCCACTTTTCACGATCTAAAGCTAGATTGACTACCTCTGATTTTTTTTGGTGAAAGCTTTTTATGTACTCTGTAACTTGAGCTTTTATTTCTACAGTTGAAGTGTAACGGAATGTTTTGTTGGACCCAGATGGAAGTGCGTTTCCAAACTCCTCTAAGCTATTTATGTAGTTCCTGACGACTCTGAATGTAGTTAAAACTTCTACTCGGCTGTTCCAAGTTTTCCTATTCCTTAGCATTCCAGAAAACTTTTCATCTGCAGTTTCCGTCGTCTTTTCTAATTGCACGGATAATTCACTGGAAAAGGTACTGTACAGCTCAGAGGATATCAGCGTCTCTTCCGACTCTGGCCTACAAGGAAATCAATAAATTACTTTTAGACTTTAATCAATTCACTCCAATCAATCATTAAGAGAGGTCGAATGCAACTTACATATATGTCCCATTCACAGAATTTTCCGGAGGTTGCCCAACGGCAACATTGGCACAATTTTGAAACAACAAAATCACTTCCTTAATATGCTGTAGGAGTAACACAAGGCGCTGCCCTAGTTGAGTCACCATCTGGATCCACAGGTCCGTCGATAGGGAAGGAATTGTTGCATGAATGGAGTTGCTACCGATTAAAGAGTCGGACTTTGAGTCTGACTCGGAAACTGCTTCAATAAGAGTTTGTTTACAAGTCGTAGTCATTGCCGTACTTATTTCCTTTGCCACTACAGTAATTATTGCTGCAACTTTGCCCATTCTCAAATGGCCAAAGACAATTGAAATTAATTTATCCTGTAAAATTAAATCAAAATAAAACTCGTACTTAATATCATAGATCCTCGTAACTAGCTCGGAAGACTTTGATTGACACAACATTAAGTACAAACCTTATCACAAAAATTCGTCATTTGTTCAACAGGCCGGTTAAGATCTGCTGAAAGGTTACGCTCCAATTCAGCTCGGAGCATTTTCTCTATTGCATTTCTAATTTCTATAAGTTGCGAATCGAGATGTCTGTAAACATACAAAAATAATTCTTTATTAAAAATAAATCCAGAAGCAAAATTAATTTATATTTAATGGTACAATACCTGAATGAAATTAAGCCTTGTAGCTCTTGTTTTAACACTTCCTGTGTAGTAGTAATGAGGTCAAGGGCACCAACATAGTCCGAATTTCCTAATAGTGATTGAATGGCACGTTGGGCTTGATGTACAGTAGCCATTAATTGTAACTGAAAAGCAAATTAAACTGTAAACTCGCCATACCTGTATTCAAAACAAGAGACTGTGCGTTCATAAAAACTGTGCCTTACCTTTTGATATAACATTTCTAAATTAGATTTTCGTCTGTACAGTTTAACAACAGATAAAGGCTCGAGAACATGCTCACGCTTCACATCCACCAATTCCTGTCTGTAAATCAGAAACAGTCACAAAATTTACAAAATATTGACCAAATAAACCAGAAAAATTAAGTTGTTGTTAACGTTGTGCTTACTTTATTTGCCTAACTAGAACAATGGCCTTTGAAACTTTTTCAGCAACTCTGTCTTGAGTGGAGACAGCGGAGAAAAAAGCAGAAGACTTTTTACTAATTTGTTGAGCTAAACCTACTTCAACCAAATCCAAGTGATGACTTAGTTTATCCTGAAAGTGTAGAACAGAAGAGTTTCACATTTTAAATACAAAATAGGGCGATTATACTTTTCATTTTTCGTTTAGCCAAAGAGGTTTATTATGATTTTATTACTTGAACAGATTTGGAAGGCAACTGATTCCCTTCAATTCCGAATACTTCTCTAAAGGATTCGCTATTCGCGAGTGAAAAATTTTGCGTAAAAAATATTTTTGGAACAGGACTCGCTTCCGACTTGACAATCTGAGATGCTTCTTTCAAACTCAGGTGAGGAAATAATTGCTGCAGTGAGTTTTGAGTCGGTAACAGCACGGACGCAGACGATTTTCGTTCTTGGAGTTTCCTGTATCGCTGAAAGTTTCAAATAAACCAATTAAATAATTTTTTAAAACAAGGTGTATATGTCCAACTATAATTTTAATTTACCTTAAGAAGTTTCCGGAAGTAAGGAACAAAGTATGAGGTAGGTATATCCTCCAGCAAAGGACTTGGGGTTATCGGTTGAGTGTCCACAAATGACTCACCCCATGTTCTCGTGAAAAAGTCTTTCTATAAAGATTAAGTAAATCAGCATCTCATTACAAACAAATTCTTAACACCTCACGCGAAAAGGTTTAAACAAACTCAAAAGTAATTAAATTAATTACTTGTTTCCCCCTCTTCGGGTCATTTAAAATTGCAGGCAGATTTTGTGAACAAGTGTAGGCTGACCAATTGACACTCGAAGATGGACTCGGTCCAGCAGTGGATCCCCCGCTGCTGCTGCTCCCACCGCTCATTTCCTCAGTCTTAAACTTTTGCATTTCATTTGGAATCGCCCAAGTCGC
>VYYJ01001816.1:0-26771 GCA_021029165.1 Cyphoderus albinus
CCAATTGTATTGACCAATCATTCCTACTTCAATTTAGCTGGCCATGATAAAGCCAGCAACAAGCTGGCAGGACATTTTGCTCAAATCAACGCTGATAACTACACCCCGCTTGACGCCAACCTGGTTCCCACAGGAGAAGTTTTGCCTGTGAAGGGAACGGTTTTTGATTTGAGGGAGACGAAGAACTTGGGAGAGCTCCTCGCGGACTTCTCTAAAGGTCCAAATGGCTACGACAATAACTTCTGTCTGAATAACAAGACTTCACCCGAAGTGGTAAGGTTAGCGGGAAGGGTACACCATCAAGAGAGCGGGAGAATTCTAGAGGTCCACACCGATCAGCCCGGTGTGCAATTTTACACTGCAAATTTTCTCCCAGACCCGGAGGACGCCGCACAGAAGGGTGGGCCTATTATTGGAAAAGATGGAGCACAATATTGGAAGCATGGCGCGTTTTGCCTTGAGACGCAAAATTATCCCAACGCAGTGAATAATGTAAGCTGATTTTTAGCAATTTAAAATTCACATGATTATGCAGCTTATTTATCAGTGCATTTAATGGTGTTTGTGAAATTGTCATTTTACAGAAACGTTTTCCAAATGCATTGCTGCAGCCAGGAAGCACCTACAGGCACACTGTCATTTACAAAATGTTTGCGGTTCAATGATAGTGTAATAAGGATACTAATACTAATTAATGATTGGCCGCATGCCGCATCATTAAAGCTCGATTGCTAAATAAACATTTTAAAATCTATAATTCTGTAGATTCAAAAGTGAAACAATGGGCAGAGCTAGAATTTCAGGCGTAACCCATGTGATATTTTATGACGTAAAATAAAATAAAATTTTGTCATTGTTGTTTCGCAGCTAGATTTAATTTCTACACAATATTTATATTTCTACCTTAACATATTATATGACATTAGTAATAAAGTATTACTAATAATTTCGCGAAAAATTCCCGGGGTTACCTCCAAACTGATTTCTACCGTAAATATTTGGAACGTATGGGATATTTCCAGGTCTCATTTGTCCTTCTTGGTAATTATAATTATTCATGACTGCTGGATCAAAGCCAGGATATAAAGGAACACCGTTGGGATTCAACTGAATCACCCTGTGATTACTTTTCGCCCTGAAAATATCCATGAATCTCTTTCCCACTGAGCGCTTTATTTTCCGTTTTCTACATGATTTCCAAAACCAGCGAATTGTACAAAAGTAGATAACCTCCACCCCGCTTAATACAGAGAAACCGAGACAAAGACCCAGGATGCCTCCAGTGTTTGCTGATACAAAAATAGACAATTTCAGTTCAATTAAGAAATATTTTATGACAAGGTTGATTTCGCTATTTTAAATCAAAAAATACCAATTAAGTCCATAGGACCGTAGAGCTGCTTCCTGTACTTAGGCACTGTCGTTTCACTTCCAAAGAAAATGTGTAAAATGGCCATTTTGTGATCCCACCTTTTGTAATCAAAATGGTAGGCACTAATTAATTTGATTGTTTGATAATTATTATTGCTTTTATTTAATTCGATTTCAATACCAATCTGGACGGAAGGTCTCATTTTTTCCTGTATCACCCCATAGCATGGCGTTATCTTGAAGGTCGGCAATAGTTGTTTCGTAATTGTACGCAATGTCTTCGCAGAGCGTCTCACAATCCCCACACAACTCTTTGATGCTTTTCTGTAAGGAAACTGAATAAATGGGTATAGTCTCACTAACTAGAATTAGGACTTCTTTATAGTGCTTAAAGGATTTGCATAATTTTAAAGTTGTCGAAAATGTTACTTATTACTTTTAGCGTCCGCAATGCATTTGAGGTCGTTCTTTGCGGGATCAATGCTACAAATACCCACACCCGGATCACCTATGGTATTGTTATTCCGGAATTACAGTTGTATCATTTATGCAGGCAAATAATAAGCAGGGCAGGGATGTATAATACACTAAAATAAGCATAGTTTCTTTATCAACTGAAATAAAATAGCACTCACGAGGCATGTAGAAAAATGTACAATTGCAAATCTTTCCAAAATATTTCGCCGCACACTCGTCAATACAATTTCCACCTTAGATTTACAAAAAGGAGCAAAGCTTGATTATTATAAATGAAGTAGGTAACTCATAATGCTATCTAACATAATTTGAACAAATTGATGCAATTTGCAGCCTGCAAACCTGTACCGGTACCTACCGGTGTAGGGACCGAAGAATGCAAGTTTTCTTTCTTTTCCAAAATAGCACTGCCGTCTATGCTGGAAGAATCAGGAAGTATCTTTAAACATAATTAAGATTCTTAGGTAAATTATATAATGCTGACGATATATTTTACATACTGGTTCAACGCCCCGAATACTATCATCGGCATTGGTCATATCAGGATGCACTTCGATTAGAATTTCCTTCTCCAAATCAGCAACCGATGCAAACTCCACGACATGCGGCATTTCCAGAGGAGTATGAAGAATGTATTTGATGCCAAAAGAGTCACTTGCAGGGCAAAAATATTCGTCTGTGTAAAGAATATTACTATTACAACGTAGTATTCAATAGCAACAATCCTTATGATGACCACTGACCACGAAGGTACTACTAAATACATACCAACGTTAGTGTCAACTAAAATACTCAATCCATACGGCAAGCCTGCCCTTCTTTGCCTCCAAGGCTTTTTTTCTTTTTTTCCAAGTACGAATCCATCGTCATAATTCCATTTTTCCCATTGTGCTACATCCACTTCTGGCCAATATTTCTTTGCATGGTTTCCCAGAATTGGATTGTCATAGATTGTATCTGTTGCATTTTTTTCTCTGAAATAATTGATTAAAATACCAAATAAAGTGAATAAACCAAACTCAAGTTGATAATTTAGAGCTTTTTTAATGTCAGCGTACGGATCTTTGAGCAGTAGCGGCAAAGGCAGTATGTTAGAAGGTACAACCTAAAATCAGATTCACCAAACTGTAGACAATTTTAGGAATAACGATGAAAAAGATGAATATCTAGAAATAAAATAATGTTCACTTTTAAACTAGTGTAAGTAACGAACATTTTCCATAATCCGTCATAATTGGTTTAAACAACTTCTCGCAATCCACCTTCTCTTCGCCAAGTTTACACAACCTCAGCATTTCTCCACATTGAATTGTATGCTGCAAACATGTTAAGCATGAATATAATGCAGTGGTTCCTCAAATGAAAACCGGTAAATGTAGAAACTGCGCAATACCTCAAAAATGAAGTCCATCATATCATCTTGATCATCTTCTTGGATTTCCGATGCTCCTTGGCTCGCCCCACGATGGACGGCAAAATTAAAGTCCTTTGCGAAGCTCTGCTGGGCAGAGCAAACACCTCTAAATTTCAACCACGATGTTTTAACTGGATTTCAAAAATTATCAAAAACATTGCAAACGATTTTTTTACTTGATATAAGATAGCTGCTTGCTAGCCTCCTGGTATCTAGGATGCACCGGGTTATTTGCATACCTCCTAAGCTCAAGAACCTTTGACTTGGGAAACTATTTTTCAAAACATTTAAATAAATACTAAATGGTACGTTAATGTAGTAAACTGAATTATTGTTAAGTAATGTTACCTTATTAATATTGCATAATGTAACTGCTGGGAAAGGAATAGAATCCACATCCTGCTCGCTTGATTGAAAAGAGACAATGACAGGTACGCTTCTGTAGCGATCCCAAACTTCATAGATAAGAAAAATTGCTGTGCCGAAGCTCGCAAGAAAGGCCACCAACCAGAAAATCCTAAAATGGTCAAATTACAAATAAAGTAAGATTATACTTTTGATTTAAAATAAAATATGCTTTTCCTTACCTTTCTGTAAGATGTTTTTTATTTTGTCCAAGGAACTTAAGTCCATGGATAGATGTATCTCCGCAAAACGCGACTGAAAGTGCATTTTGATCAGGGCTCCACCAGCACCATTTCTTGTTGCATATACTCGTATCGTCATCACCGCCCAGGAGCGGATCGTCTTCGTTTTCTGCCTTTGCTTTCTCCTTCATAGCTTTCCCTCCAACTCTCTCCGCTGCACTTTTCCATCTTTCTGATGGATCCGTCGATTTAGTATAAACATTGTAATTCTTGAAATACTGTCTTGAATTTGATAGCACAAGATGCTCAAGGCTAGCTCCACTTGGAGGAGGTCTGAAATTGGGGGGCATTCGCATTTTCCTATTTTAAGAAGGCTCTGTGAAAACGTCTGAAGGAAAATGGACATCTGAGCCGGATTGAATGAAGAGTTAAATGAAAAATATTCAGTATTGAATCGACCTTGTCTATCCTAGTTTATAAACTAGACTAACACCAATGAGACTGTTACATTATTACTTCATTTTGGGTAAGGTAAATGGCGAGACATGCAATATGCAGTTTAATCCAGTGTAGCGTGTAAGATCTATTCGATTCATAAGTTAACGTTTTTTCATAGGTTGATGACGCCGTGGAAATTTCCATTGACAGTTTAAAATATTTCAATGTTTTTGCGAGATATCAATGAAATTATGACATTTTCATCGCCTTGTCGAAATGTGATGTTGTATTTGTTAATTTTTATTATTCGACTCTGTAAAATATATTTAGCATGCGAAAAATCAATCGTAAATTGCAATTTGCTGTTATTCTTTTATGTCAAGGCTGTATTTATTTTCAGTGTATCATTTCAGGGTAACTTCAAAGAGGTAAATAATTAATGTCATGGAGTACAAAAAGCGACGCCGAAAGCATTACCACCACGGATTTCATCCTTCAGTACTTTTCACCCTGTGATGTTAATGTAATCTTAATCATGGTGTATTAACTATGAAATCAAAATCTGTCATTTCTGTCTCAAATTTTTAAATGATGTATATTGTTTCATGAAGGTCTATAAAAACCTATAAACCAGTATATATAAATTCTATCGTTGCATTTTGGCATAATTTAAACGATGGAAGACCTTAAATGTATTTCAAGGGTTTTATGGAATGTAAAATAATTTTAGTTTAGTAATGTATTTCAATTTTAATTATGTTACAAAAACAATTATAGAGTAAAATCGCTCAATTCCTATCCCAATAAAATTTATTATTTGGTGACAATAGTTATCTTTTATTTTGCATTACTTTTAACGAGGAATTTCAATAAATTACACCACAACAACAATGTTATTGATTTTGGAACAAACACGGAAATCGATCCAATTGAAATGCAATAATTTGAATGAATGAGTGAATGTCGCTACGTTTGCAGTGTCATTGAAGAGGACACTTTAATGTTTACACGCTCAATGCAAATTTAAAACAGTGAAGCGAAAAGTATTGAAGTACAAGTAGTCAATGCAAAACGATAATTGCTTTTAGGATGTTTTTATCATACCCTATTNGTCATTGAAGAGGACACTTTAATGTTTACACGCTCAATGCAAATTTAAAACAGTGAAGCGAAAAGTATTGAAGTACAAGTAGTCAATGCAAAACGATAATTGCTTTTAGGATGTTTTTATGATACCCTATTCCTTTGTCATTAATTGTATGCATCGAATATCCAACACGCAAAAAATCATTTTACCATTTTCTTTGGGAATACAAATATATTTTCGCGCAAACAATGTGCAAAAACAGTTAGGTTATTACTTTTGCTTTATTATATATTCCAAGTAAATAAAATTGCGACCAATTTAAACTACAAAAAAATCACCACAACTAAGCCCAATTTTTACTGCAGACTCTACCATCACCATCACTATGTAATTGTAATGACATGGTCAGGCTTCAGTGCATATTTCTCTCGGTGCTTGTAGAAGAGTTCTACCACGGCATCCACGTATTTCTTGTGAAGCTCATCCAACTCTTCTGCAGTGGGTTTCTCGATTTTTTCTACGTCGATTGGAGCTCCCACCACGACAGTTATTGGTCTCCGGAAAGGCAGCCATCCAAATGTGTACTGAAAAATGCCTCTGCCTTGAAATGGCACTGGAGCAATTTGCGTCATGGCCTGAATCTTATCTTGAATCGTTCTCCTTATAGATCCTTTGGGATTTGGAGGTTGATCATAAATTTCAGTCTCATTAAAGCTAACCACTGGAACCAGACTCGCCCCATTTTGCATGGCGACTTTGATAAATCCTTTTTTATTCTTCAATTGAACAATATAAGACCCAGGATGGGAATCCAGACTTTCTGGAGCACCTCCCGGTATCAAGACACATGCTTTACCACCGCCTTTTGTGCTCAGTAAATGATTCATGCTTTCCCTTTTCGCTGAGCACACTCCTAAAGAAAGGATAAGGTCACGCAAAAAAGGCCATCTGTAATTGAGTTCCAGGGTCAGGACCGAAAACGAAAACCCAGGGAAAACCTCTTTCACATTCAGAGCGTTTGTTGCAAAAGCACCGAACGCTCCACTACAGAGAACGCCGTGAGGATGAGATGCAAATAAATAATTTTTCTTTGGATCTAAATCCGCAGTCTTGACCAGAGTTATCGGAAAGTAGTCCACGTAGCCCTTCCAGAGTTTCCAGTTCCGCACCCATTCGATAGCCCTGCCACCTTTATTGCAGCTATTTCTATCGACGACCCATATCCACCATAAATACGGTAGAATGAACCCCGCTGCGCTTGTAGAATAGGGACTGTAGAAAAGTAGGTGGATAAACACGGGATAACTTGCAAGTGGCAAGACGAAGAAACAAAGAAACCAGACAATCACGCAGAACGTCTGGAACCGCCTTGACATTGGCAGCTTCACTGGAGCAAACTCCACCCCAAGGACCTTCTTTGCCCTAGAAAAATATATATATAATAGAATAGTTTTAATGGTTTTGTTACTACTAAATATTTACATAAAACGTTATGGAATTTATCATGATACCCTTTTTCCTTGATCCCTGACATTTTCCTGATGGATCAGTACTCAGTACGTTTAAAAAAACACCTTTCGCAATCAAGCCGAATTCGCTTCTGAGGAAATCATATTTTTGTTCAATTTATGTATTCAATTTGTTTGGATGGTTGGAAGCTAGTGCACAGGTGAAGTTCTACTCCCATTGATAAAAATGATAAAGCATGGAGATGGTGAGTGGTGACAGATAAAGTTTGCATTGAGTTGAGATTGAGTATAGTACATAATAGAGTACCACTTAAAAATCATCATGAAATAACAGAAGTAACAGGACATGGAATCTGTACTGCAAACCGAAGATTAGCAATCTTTGTCCTTTTGACATTATTTTTCATTACAAAATAATCATTGCTATTATGAAATCGGCCAATAAATGGTATTTCACGTTCCATACCTGAGATAAATGTTAGCAATACAGACTGTATGATACAGTACATAAATACGGTACATATGAGCATAAATTGAAAATAATCGTTCAAACATGCTTAAAATTCAAGAATTCATCACAGCAAAAACTTGACAGAAAAAAGAAAACATTCATGATTAGGTACTTGAGTATTAGAATCAATGTAGTGAGATTACGATGTACCCACATAATGTAGGAATGTGTTAATTAAATAGGTACATTTATATATGTATATAAAGTTTATTTCTGTGGATGTCAATTTTTCTCACAAGGCCAAATAAAATGCCCAAACTAGTAGATGGCATTTCAGTTGTCGCCATATCCGACTGACTCGCAGTTTATATTGAAAGACATACAGACAATACTTAATTTCTCTGTCAGAAGCAGTAATTTTTTAATAAAAATTCTTAAATTATGGAGCATATTATTTGAAGATTCAAACCTGTGAGGCAAAGCATTGCGTAATACTGAAACAATTCTCTAATTATGAATAAAAATAAACGAATAAAATATTTTCAACTTAAAAAAAATCAGTCAACTGGTTCTAAGCCGACCTGCACAGCTTGGTAGATGATTGTGCCGTTGGGACCGTGGTAGTTGTTATGTCCATGCTTTTCGTAAGATGATGGAAGTACCAGCTTGAATTTCTTTCTCATTGGGTGTCCCACTCGCTCCATTTGTACTTCTGCGAAATCGTTTCCTTTTTGCACGACGAGGACAGTGTGCTTTGGAGTAGTCACTACAGGGTCCAAACGTTTACTATTACTACGAACGGCGGATTTTGGACCGTTGTGCACATTGTGGAACACGATTGATGAAGCATAGACTGCGCAGTTAGTGTGTATTATAAAAAGGGAAAATAATTAAAAGTCATCCTAAATTTGCTATAAAAAGTATTCAAAATCTCTAGAAAAACGGAAAATTTTACTAACATGGCCACATACGGAATACAATGAAAAAAAATCCCGTGGTCAGAAGGAAACTTGTCACCAGCAGTAAATGTAGTCTCGGCTGTTTCACTTGTTTCACCATTTTCACCAATTCTTCCAATGTAAATACCTCTACGAATACTCTACCATTTCAAGGTCAAGTTATTTATGAAAAATATGGAATGTGGTTTAAATGCAAAAAGATCATGAGAGACAAGTACAATTTTAAAACTTTTAAGAAAGGTCGTACAAGAAAAAAATGGCACCCATAAAAAATGAAAGAAAACAGCCAATATAAAAAACATTTTTGCTACTTTATTTTATGGTTCTTTTTATTACACCTTCATGGTCATGAAAATTGGTAATTTTGCAGTTCTTGCATTTGGCTACTTCATAGATATAACAAAATTATCGTTATTACGTTTACGTATTACATATTTAAATATCTGTGAGTTAAGTAAATGGACGCCCGCCTCGCCTCTCCAATCTTCATCAGTCACAAGTTATAACACACCGGAATGCTCTGCTCCTCTCCTAATTCCCCACAATTAATTTTAATGACAATAATGACAAAACAAAAACAGTAACAAGCAACAACAATAATTCACAAATTAAATATAATTAACTATATACTAGGTACTAAAATGTATTTTGTGTACCACATGAGACCGTAAGATACAAAGAAAAAGAATGAACGTGCACAAGTAATAAACATTTGTGGTTAACATATCCCTAGTATAATTAGGACTCACACACAGGTACAGCATTCAAAAATTAAAAAGAAACAAATGGAGATTAGCTAAAGTTTATAGGAGAACACAAAAGTTTTAAAACGACAGACACATACAAAAGAAGAAAATTATTTGTCTTAGGAAAAAAATAACTTTAACAACGCTCAAGGTCGAAGAGCTGGGTTATACATGAGGACGGAGAGGAACAAAACAACCGGAAGTTGCTCATTCACCGTTGGGGCCGAACTGGTGGAGTTGTCCACTCCAGTATTTTCAGTAGCGCCACCATAATCACTGTGCTGATGGCTATGGTGATGGTACCTGTCACCGGAGTCAGTTGACCCTCTGACCCCATCATCATCTCCGCGAGAGTCCCCATCGTCTCCGTGATGATGTTTGTAGACATCAGTGTCCTTTGTATCGAGTCCTACGGGTTTCTCGGGTGAACCCGGATCAAGATTTGTAGGACTAAGATTTGATACTGATGTGGATGCTGATAAGGTGTCAGGTGTCGCTGTACTCACCTTATCCTTGGCTGAGTACATGTAAGACCGGGACCCGATGAAAATTTTCGCTACCCTGAAGTTGACTTCGGTCCAGTCTAAAGAACCAGTGGAATACTGCTGCAGTCTATTTGACACAGTGTAGAGATAACCTTGGTCATCAAAGGCAAAAGTATCCGGCCAGTGGAGGTCAACGTCACTGTGGACCAGGAGAACCTCCTTAAGATAACTTCCACTGGAACTTGTGTTCACATAGACCACTGAATTATTCTGGAGTAAGCCATAGAAAAGTAGACCCTGAGAGTCCATGGCAAATCCGTCACTTTGACTGGATCTTGAGGGCTTGGATCTCACAATCTCAGAGTCTGGAAGCGTCATTCCACTTACAGCTTCCTGGAGCACGGAGGTTGAAACAGAGTAAAGCTCGTAACTTGAGAGGGGGCAATAATAAATGCGGTCAAAGTTTTGGTCTTTTGGCGTAATCGCGATTCCGTCAATATTCACGTTAAATGTATAGTTGCCATCTGGAAGAAAAAATAGCCACATTTGTTACACTTTGTTTCTTCTTAAGACCAATTACCATTTCAATAATCCAACCAAAAAGCAATAATAATTTATGATGTTGATGTTAAGTGAAGCAATTTCATTTATTTAAGAATGCAAAAGCCAAAGCCGCTTGGTTCGTTAACTGTTATAAGAAAAAAGATTTGTCTGGTGCGTCTCCACACATTATAGATAATGTAAGATCTGGAAGGAACCCAGCGTGAGCTCAATGAAGAGAGTAAAAAAGCCAGCTTTAACAAGAATGACTTTTTCACACGATATGAACATGAAGCACAATTTTCCCATTAAAAATAGTTTACACACTACTTAAATGTGAAGAAGCAGAAGCACGCCAGATTACATTATTAGGATGTTTAATGAATGCGAATGCGTCAAGGCTTTAATTAGGGTCCATGCACAAATATCGGTAAAGAAGTGTAAGGATAAAATAGTTCTAAAAACCTGTGCCAAGGTCAGGTCAGGTCCGGTCGAGGTAAAAAAGTACAGTATAAAACGTTATCAACAGCATCTACAATACAATTAATATTTTTTGAATGAAGGGTTCCGACGCAAAAACATAATTACCCAAGATCTGTAGTTGGGTTGCATCAGGGTCAGCCTGCATCGTTTTATGATGGACGAACGAGCTGCGATCCTCTTTCAAATTGTAGATAACCAATTTTGAATCTTTAGCATCGGTAATGTACGCGGTACATTTTTGCTTATCATCGTCATCGCTGCATGCGACAACAATGTCATTTAAGAAATTTGAGGTGGGTGACACAACACTTGGAGGGAACTCAAACTGATGCACAATCTCATAATTGTCGGAATTCAGGTCAATGATAAGAATCTTTGCAGGGCAATTATTTAAAGCTCCACCGGTCTGGTTGAAAATGTTTACACGGCCTACATCAATAATCCACATTCGTCCAAATTGATCGATTTCCATACTCTGCACGAATTGAAGGCAGGAACAGTTTCCAACCTATTGCAATGTCAAAGTCATTTTGGAATTAACATTTTTCATTCTTAATTCCATTTCATTATTAGATACTAGTTAAACATGATTTATAAACCTGTTGCATTTCGAGTGAAGGAAAGGGAATCAACGGCGGTGACAGTCCGTCGTCTCCTGTGGTGCCCTTTATATTAATGTAGTTCAAGGTGGAGGGAACTCCCAGCCTCCATCGGGGCACCGTGAGAAAAATCTTTCCTCCATAGACCTTGATTCCAGTAATGATATTATTCTCTGAAATGAATTCCTTCGATTCCAGTAATCTTTCTCTTATCTGAGGCGAGTCAAATTGGTAGTCGAGTTGTTTCCAGCCGGCCACAACGTCGTAAGTTGATAACGGGTTATCACAGAGCACATTGTGGAAAGTTATCCAGGTTAATGTTAATACTGATATAAAATAGTTTGCCATTTTCGTCGAGATTTCTTTACATGCACACACCAGCTCAATTAGTTATGTTCGGCCACTTCGCCAGGAGAATTGGCACTAACAGTCAGTCAAGAGAAACGGAACCATGATTGAGAATCATAACATTTCTGTTGTGCCGAATACAGGTTTCATGCTTAGACCAACTTTTAAAATATGTGTACTTAAGTAAAAGAGCATTACATATTATAAATATTCCCTGTCTGCTCTGTATATACACTCAAGCCAACCCACAAGCCAAAAAATCTTCATCGTCAACAATCGCCATTAAATTGAACATTCAGCATCCATTCCAAGCATCCATCCATTCAGCGACCAAACACATGAAAAGATGAACAAAACCGTATTTATGCTTTAACTTCACCAAATAAAAAACGAGTTCTTTCTTATCAGCTTCGCTTAAGTTCACATAATAATTTCTTCCCATATTTTGATTCTGCAGAGTGACGAGCAAAGAGTTAGTGAAATGCTGTGCGCAGACTGGATTTCAGGATTAGGGGATATTATATTGTACTAAACCAGGTTTTAAATTTTAGATTTGCACACGTTCAGCATAGTAAGTAATCATGCAAAAATGTGAATCTCCTTCAAGACAAGCGAACAGGTTTTAGGGATGGCAAAGTCCAGTGTGTATTTAAGTTTAAAAGGATGCGTTTTAGTTGCAAGAAAAACGAAAGAAATTCAGACTGGGTTTCAAAAGTCACTTTATACAATTTTATATCGCTGTTAAATATGCACTTGTTAGTTTCGTTTTCTACTCATAATAGTCAGACTCTGTTGCTTTTCCCCATCACTCATTACTATTCAATATATTTGACTCGGGCGTTTCTTTTCTTTCTTGTTCACTGGCAAAGAGTAAAAAATGTCCTGTGGCAATATTCCGACTTTGCTCATCTCTTCGTGGATTCGCATCCTTCCTTCCTTTGAACCTCTTTTTTGCCTCCAGGGCACCATCACAAATCAGAATCACTTTGCCTTCTTTTTCCCTTTTTCTTCCCTCTTCATTGCGTACGAACCCAAACAAGTCGAAGTTGCAATAGTGGTAGAGGAGTTAGCAGCAATGATGCAGTGAACACTAAATGTGATAATGTAATGTTATTTATTTTGCACTTTTCTTTCCCTTGCCCAAGTAAGTCATGCTGACTAACAAATGCAAAAAAATGCTTAAGAGCCACTGTGGGAAGAGAAGAAAGGAGGAGGGTTCAATATTCTCTGCAGTGGACATGACATAACATAAAAGGAAAAAGCACCAGAGCAGAATCTCACATCTGTGGTACCACTATGAAAATGCATTCCGTTCTGTCAGTTTCTTGTAGACAAGTCTTTATTACACGATAATCATAATGATGATAAATGTTGCTGAGTCCTCACTCTTCACTTCTCTGTTTCGACTTGCTACTTTACTTACTTTTGCAAAAAGAGTAAAAAGACCCAACTCAGTCGATGAGTCTTCAGCAGAAGGAGAAAAAAATTATTTCCAGTTTAAAACATTCTGTATTGTAGTATTTAGTACATGCTTGTACAACAGGTGTGTCCACATTTTTCATCTATGTTAATATTTTTGGTTGAGCTGAGCGAGCTTGTCTATAAAAGTAATAATGGCAATAATAATAACTCGAAAAAGTCGTTATTCGTTTTCCGCTCGATTATTGCTTTGAAGTTTTGAGCAATATTTTTCGGTCCTCTTTTCCTTTTCGGTGTGGGTGCCGTAATTAAAGGTGAAAACCAGGGATAATTGGAAGATTGATTTGATCCAAATATGTGTAAAATTGAATTCTTATTTCATTTTAACGTTCACGCGTGCTGGGCAAACATTAAATTATTTATTTTGTGGGGAAGTCGCCATTTAAAAAGGAAGAAGGAGGAACGCGAGACACCATGTTAAAGCATATTATAGACATAATGACATTTACACAGCGGAGGTTTTGTTAAACGAAATGCAAATTGAAAATTTTATCTTGTGGGATGCGAAAGGTGAGTAGCCTTTGTCGCCATCACGCAAGCGATGCGATCCCACGACTTATACGTTCGGTCAGCTTTAACTTTTATTCTTAATTTTTCTCTATCTAATGAATGCTTAATGGATCAGGCTCCTCGGGCTATTTCAAAACTCTAAATGCTAACGCGAACCGTAGTATTGCACTGGCTTTGTTTAGGAATTTTGTCCATCATCATTCTTTGTTTACTTAAGTTTCTGCCTCCTCCAATTTTATTTCCCTCGAAGGATTTTGACTTCGGCTTTCAGTCATTATGGTTGCATTTTTGTTTCTGTTAACCTGTGCACGCGATTTTGACTCTTATTTAGGTAAGCTTTTTGCTTCAATGACTGATGAAAATGGCAACCGAATGAAAGGGGGTTGAACTTCAAGAAACATTTTTGGTGAAGTTTTTGTAGAAATTGAAAAATGCGCAATGGTAATGAAACATAAATCGTAATCGTAGTAAATAGACATTAATCATATCGACATTTGCCAAAAGCTAGATATGTGACTAATTCGATTCATTGCGTGTAGCAGTTTTTTCTCTCTGAAATTTGCGGCCACGTTACTTACGTACGACTTCACCGATCCCTTGCGAATGTGAACTATTGTTAGTGATGTAATGCAATGCAACGTGACTTGGTACATGATATGTTGTCAGGGAAAAAAATTCACCTGTGCAAATAATTTGTACAAAAAATTCCCATGCAACTTTTACTATTAAAGTTTCAGAAGGTCATGCAGGTTGCAATGCTCGCAAAATGAATAGATGACGCAAGGTACAATTGTAGCGAAAATGGAAAGAACAAATAAAAAGTAAGAATGACAATTTCATTGTCTCTGTAATGGACAGGAGTGACATGAAAGGTCATGATGGATGCCATGATAGAAAAAAATGAATTTGACAAACAGGCCACTGGATTCAAATTGAGAGAAGGAATTCAAAATAAGAATGAGTCATTTTATAAATACCTGGGGAAAATTTGCTAATTTATCTATTCAAACATTGAATTCAATTGAATGGCACTGGAGATTAAATTCTAAAAATGTTTGCGTGATTCCCGTAATTAAATCTAATTAGTAAATTCTAGATAGATAAATTAGATAATTTGTTGCAAATCCAAGTTGAATGACTTCACGTTTAATTACATTTTAAAACATTTTTGTAAACCACGTAATTTTCTAGCCATTGACTTATCCGATTATTTTAAGTATCTTTGGTTTTTAAATTACAATTAAATACAAACAATTTAATAACTGCTTCTCGATCTTTTTAAATCAATCTGAAACGGTTTCATTTGTCTGAGCCTCCTCTTCCTATTTGCGACAAGCATCATTGGACCTGTTGCAATCTGCTGCGTCATCACATTATCTGCCACCTCCTGATCGTCCACGATAGAATATTCCGAATGCATGTAGGACCTTGCTCCTACGAAAATCCTTACCACTCCAAAATTGTAATCATTCCAGTTCATAGAGCGAGTTGCGTAGTGGTGCATTTTATTCGTCACAGTGTACAGATAACCGGACTCATCGAAAGCAAATGTGTCTGCCCATTGCAAATCGTCATCTTGCGCGATCACAACTTCCTCGTGGAAAATATTCTGAACATCGAAATGCGCTGATGTGTCAATGTACGCTACAGAGTTATTTTGAAGGGCGCCATAGAACAGGCGACCCTTTGAGTCCATTCCGAGACCATCTGACTGACTGCTTTTGGGAGGTTGGTGAGTGATAACCTCGGAATCATCTAGAATTTGTCCGTTGGAAGTTCGCTGAAGAACTGAGGTGGACAATGAATACAATCCGTAACTAGACAGTGGGCAATAATAAACGCGATCAAAGTTTTGGTCTTTTGGTGTAATTGCGATTCCGTCAATGGTGCCCCTGAAATGGTACACGTTACCTGTCGAAAAATATTTAATTGAATTTTACTTTTTAGCTTGCAATTCAATTATAACATTTTAAAAGTAGTCATTGAAAACAGCGTCTCACCTAGGATGGTAAAATTTGTAGCCGTGAGGTCAGCTTGCATTGTTGAATGCTCCACGAACCAACTTCGATCTTCTTCATAATTATACACAATCAACCTGGCATCAAATGCATCGGTGATGTAAGCCCAACACTTGAAGGTATCACGGTCATCGTCACATGCTACCACAATGTCGTTCAGAAAGTTTGAGTTCCTTGATACAACTTCCGGTGGAAACTCGTGGACATGTAAAATCTTCTCTCTTTCGAGGTCTAAAATTACCAATTTTGGTGGACACAAATTTTGAGTTGCGGAGCTATTGAAAATGTTGACACGCCCCGTATCAATAATCCACATCCGGCCGAACTGATCCACCTCCATCGATTGTGTGAACTGAACAGCGAAAATTAGCAAATGCAAATTGGCGAGTTTGACGTGGACAATAAGTGGCATGCCAGTAGAAAGTTCTCCAGTACAATTCATTACCTTTCATGATGTGCTGTACAAGTTAACGGAGTGAACTTTCGAATGACATGCCACTTATTGTCCAACTCTTCAAATCGCGTTTTCTTCCCTGAAGACAGCTACAATTTCCGATTTGTTGCAGATCCCACGATGGAAATGCCTCCAGTAATGGCGAATCAGTTTGAGACTTAGTTTTGGCAAGATCTACAGAATTTAACGTGGAAGGCACTCCAAGATGCCAGCGGGGCACGGTGAGATAAACTCGACCTTTGCGCACTTTTATTCCAGTGATGATGTTATTCTCTGGGATAAATTCTCCCGTCTCGATGAGCTTTTCCCTAGATTGACCCGGTGGAAATCGATAATCCACCTGTCGCCATTTTGCAATCAGCTCATGGTTATCGTATTGACTTTGACAGAGGATGATACAATTTAGTTGGACTACTGTCCAGGTTAATCCTAGAAATTTCGTCAATTTTGCCATTCTTTATAACAAAATTCTGTCTTGACTAAAATAATTTTCGAACACTTCTGCTCCAGGTGTGAATTAAATATGATTTATCTGATTCAATCGAATCGTTAAAAATAGTTAGAGTTTGAGTTTTTTCAATAAAGTTTTACTCATCAAAATTCCTTTTTGCTAGTATTTAGCATTTAATTGAAGGTTGATTAATGTAGAAAATGCATCAACTGCAAACAGCAAGGTTATGAGCGTGATAAGCACATAGCGCGATTCATGAAGATCTAAACGTTTCCCATCGTGTCTACAACAAAAGGTTAATCATACTATCGCACTGTTTTATCTTGAACTTGACTGCCAAAGGTGATGCGAAGCAAATTTACATTTTTTACGCCTTAATATTCTCAATTGAATTTACTCAGACTGTAGAGATTTTTAATATGCAAACTGCAGCAGTAGGTGGGGCATCCACGTGCCCACAAAGATGTATTGAACCGGAAATGAAATAGGACATTGAAACCAAAAGGAGAATTTGTATTTAATAATAATGCAACGCAGTTCAGAACTTTTGGGGTGGGAAAACCTCAGCAAACCAATTAACAAAATAATAGTACAATTTCGTTTAATTTAGCTTCAATTTTGCACTTACGAGTACAATTTAATTTAATGGAGTTCCCACTGAAAATGCGATAATTTTATTAAGAATGAACCTTTTATGTAAGTATATTTTATAGGTTACCCATGCACTTATCATTGAAACATGCTCATGGTTAGCTCACTCACGCAAATTATCTAAGCTTATTATAATTTATCTTCAAGTATTGCTAATATGTAGATTGACTGTATTGATAAAAATTTATTTCCATTTTGAAATTTGAATACGAATCCTTTAAAAATTTGACAGCTCTTTTAAATCAGGGTAGCCCGGCTCCGGAAGTGATGCCAAACCAATTAATGGTTAACAGTTCAAACCTTTCGAAATCTTGCACTTTCCCTCCTGAATGATAAACAATTTGTTAATTCATAAACTTGACTAGAATAATATTAAACAAAATCTGATAAATTATTATGTACCAAATGCAACGGTGCAAACACCCTTGTTACTAAGGAGGAAGTATCCAACTGCAACATTTACTGACTCAAGTGCCCGACAAATGAACAACTTTTCTTTCTTTCCGTTCTCTCCTCCCGCAATCAAATTCCTGGGTAACTTCCGCTTCTTCCTCGTGTCCAACCTGGAGCAACCTCCCGGCGCCCATGTTACAGTACCCGTTGGATAAGTAAGTATGAACATGGCATAACTTTTTTGCTCAGCTTCAGCTTGGGAAATTGCCGTAGCTCCCTTTTTATTATAAGTGAGTAATTTTGTGTCCGGATTGTAGTCACCAATAAACGACCCTTCATCGTTCACCAACCTTCCAATGAATTTGAACGTTCTCTTATCCTTGTTAAAGGCAGCGGGTTCTTGGGAGTCTTGTAGATCGTCACTAAATTCTGCCACGGGCAACCACTTAATTTTACCCCAGGGTGAACCTTGCCCAATACTGGGAGTGGCCAACGAAACTAATGGAAATACCATGAGTGAAATTGCTAGCCAAGCTTTAAGATAATGGTAGGAAAACATTTTGTTATTAATGGACAACATCAATTTAGTTTTCCGTTTGTGTGAATAGAAAGGATGAAATTTATTTACAACGGTGAAATGGTGAAATTATGAATATAACCGGAACTATTACCTACACTGGTTAAATACTTCCGTCCGTCAATACGTAATGAGGAATATGGCATAAATTAACGGCAGTATTAAATATTATTATTACACTGTTCTCTACGTTAACTCTTTACATGAATTAATTATAAATTACAGGAAATGCCAATGCCCACCTTTTTATTCGTAAGCAGCCATCTCCAAACCCAACATATTTTTTGCGAGAATTTCAAAAGTGGAATTGCGTATTTCTGTTTTATCTGAAATCGAGAAAATCATAATAATGGCAAATTTTTAAAACAGTGATGACGCATTACTGTACTTGCACACTAATTAAATCATGAATACTTACCTAGAGCAGCGATACAAAGCCGGCCAGCATTTTTAAAATATTTTCCAGTGACAAGCACCATGTCCTTCCCTCTCCGACTGTGCATAAATCGGCAAATGTGATATTGTTTGAGGCTATGGTGAGCACCTCCATCAATTAACTGATCCTCCGGGGGCAAATCATTGTCGTCATAAACAGATATCCAGCTCACCGATGCCACAGGAAATGCGAGAAGCTTTGAGAATAAAAATATTCAAACATTTTAATAAATTTCTTAATTAAAAATAATCGACTGATTGATTAGAATAGAATGCAATATTAAATATACCTCACAGTCTCTAGTCGTGGTGTACTCTTTTCCTCCATAAGAATAATAAAACAGCTTCCGTTTCGGGCAGTAGCTTCCAGGAACGAAGGCTTGCTTGTGATCACAATGAGACACAAAAGTTTGATAAATCTCGTCTTTCAACACTTCTATTCCACCAGCCTCGTAATTGTCGGCCTTAAACGTTTCTGTACTGGGATTGAACTTAACCCATTTCATTTTGATGGGTCGATCTCGATTCGACTTCGATGACTTCGTCATCATAAAATTATCAAACAAAAGTATCAGCAGTAGCAGTATAAATATATTTAATTTCACTGTAAACCGTTTAGCCATTTTTTATTTTTATTCTTGAACACAAATTTGCCAAACAAAAGTTGCTTTATTATCCCTGAAAACATCTCAAGTTTACACGGCGTGTGTGAGCTAAACCAGAAACGGGAAGTTTTTGGAGGTGATATGCAGGATGTAAACCATTAAACTATAATGACCACCAACATTAATCAAGATACACTAGGGATTGTATAAATGCTGCATAATTATCTTTAGTTTATGCTATATTTCAATCTAATGTTACAACCTTAACAAACAAATAGACTTTCTCAGATATTTAAAAAAATACTTTGAACTCTACTTTCAATTTTATTCCATCTTGCTCCGATGACGGCATCTCCTGGAAGATCAACTAAAGCCAAGTTGTCATCAAGCTTTTTGGTAAAGAAAATTTCAGGTTGTTTTATGCGCGAGGATACAATGGTCCTATTTGCTTTCCAAACGACAACGGCGTGGTCAGGCTGCGTTGCTGTCTTCACAATGTTCACCCATCGTACGACTTGTGGATGGTCCACTTGTTTTACTGTTTTCTGAGAAAGTTAATTTAATTTAACTTGGCCAATTTATTAACTGGAAAACATTCAATTTATTCACAAGAAAATACCTTATCTTCATCGTTGCCATCAAGAAGGGCTCCCGCTGACTCCACCAGGTTCTTAATCATTGAAACATCGTGTTTGTGGATGCCCACTGTAACTGTGGTTTTGTTTTTGACCTTATCTAAATACCACACGCTTTCTGTATGATTTTGGGGAATATACGCAAATAAAGAATTTCCGAGTGGTTCCATGGCGGAAAAGTTGTTTCTGAAGACTGGCTTATTCCAGATAATCGGCGTTCTATGAATTTTTTCCTCTCCTGGTTTCACTTCCACTTCTGTCTCAGACGTTTCTGACCTTTCGGAAGCGGCCACTATAAGCGACACACTAATAATGGTGAAAATAAGGAAAATCCAGCACTCCATTTTTGACTATTTGTTTGTTTTTAACTTATTTACTTTTATTTATTTGTGAAACAAAATATTACTACAAACTTTTATGATAACGGAGAAATCTATTATTTGTAAATAATCCGTTATTGTAGCATCAAAATTGTTTCTCGTTAAGACATCATAATATGTTCATTTCAATACAGGCAGGATAAGTCATATTATTGATGATATTTTATTGTTTAAGAGGAGATAAATCTGGGGCAAATCTTCTATTGCTATAATAGTGACGGTAGTTTAGTCGTTCATTCGTAATTTACGAAAAAAGCCACGAACGTCCGTATACACTTAGCATTAAAGAAAACCAAATTTTTATGGCAATTTATTGATGCATTGTTTAGTAAACTACTTCCGTACCGCGTTAATTTTGTTAGTTGATCATATTCTTTTTAAGTTAGCTTTGTAGGTTTGTTAAATACTATACTATATTACACGTAAAGTTATTTATTTTTGTAAATGTTAACGGTTGACTTAATCCAGTCCAGTCCCATAAAATTGGTTTGTATTTTAAGCAAATCCATCCCAAAACGTGCTTGTTGGACATTTTCCATCATTCCATCCTTTTTGTTTTCAATTATCAATTATCTCCTGTGACATTTTTGAGATTCACTGTGAAGATAGCCAAGAAGTGTTTTTGGAGGAAAGTGAGAAATGTATCAATTTCTCCAATGTCCCTAAATCATGTCCCTTTTCAGAGATTCGGAAATGTAATAATATGTAACGAGGCGAGGCCGTAATTTACTCTTGTTCGTGTTTGACACTAGCCATTGGTCATTTTAGTCGTTTTGTTGCGTTTTACAAGACGATTTATAATTAGAATAGAAAATAGAAAATTGTCTCCTGCAAGGACCAAGGTCAAAGATGTCAATGAAAAAGTAATTAATTTCTTTGCTTCTAAAAATCTTATACTTAACACGTATGAACGTAATAAAATTTCTTAATTATGCACTTTCATCGCCACCACACAACACAACTACACTTTAAAATTACGCAAAATTAAAACAAAAACGCCATTATAATGATAATAATAAATAATAATTTTTTACGTCCATTCAGTAGTATTCCCGTTGTATTAATATATTTTGAGTCAATTTATTTCACTCGATATAGTGAAATATGGGGCATTTTGCGCCACCTTGGAAATTCTTAATTCTAATTGTGATTGGTTTGACGGTGCCCGCTTCAGCATCGCCAGCCGTTGTATCACGTTCTTCCACTTGCCTGAACCCCTTTTACAACGAACATGTTCAGTTTATCCAAGTACACGGTCCGTACCTGCTTCCCTACAGCTTGGATGTGGACCCCACGGCGGATATCATTCGGACCAAACTATCGACCTTGGATGCGGCAAAGATTTGCACGAGTCTGGATCTAGAGCCAATCATAATTGAAAATCTGGACCAATTTAAACAATTTTCCGAACTCCTTTTACTTTCTATCGGATCTGGAGAAGCTCGTTCCAGCTTTTCCGTCAATTTGGATGGTATCAAGAAAAATGGAGTTCTTCGAAGCATCCAGGACTCGAGACGAGTTCTGCCGTTCCACGCCTTTGACATGAGATTTCAACCCTTGGAAAAGGAAGCTGTGGGTGACAAGGGAAAAAATTGTTTGAATCTGGTTTGTTCGAAGAAAGTTGGTGATTGTTCCTTCCAGTTAGTTAATTGCATACAAAGCCAGGTTATTCCAGTGTGTCAGTATCCAAAAGGAAGTGCTTGTTATCAAGATAACATGGTGGGAAGTCGGTCAATTGAAGGCATCGATAAGCTCGTGGAAGTTGGCAGTACTGCTACAAGAAGCTTTTATTGGTCAATAAAACAGGTTCAAAATTATGACATTTAATTAGCGGAGATAATTTGACACCTCCCAGAGATGACATGAAAGAACATTTATATTTGTATGTACATATATTTATATAGAAAACTTGGAAGGAGGCTTTGTCATTCTGCTCATTGAATGGAATGCAGCTTTTATCGTTGTATCCCGACGATGATCAAGACATGGTAATTTTATTTCATCTGCTAGAGAAATTCCGAATACGTCTGGAAGTCCGGGAGTGGATGAGCTATTCCTGGCTCAACTCCACGGACAAAGAGAGCAACATGTGCGCCCTCCTCGTTTCCCACGACGATGTTCGAAACGTGGAGTGCACTTTGAAAGCATTTTTTGTCTGTTCAATAGACACTTCCAATTTCCGAGCTACAGTGGAAGTAGCCCAGATTGATGAGCAACATCCCGTGTTTGTTTCTTCTAAAAGGAGGCGAAAAATTATTTTGAGACCACAGATTATCCTGAAGCCACGGTTGATCCTAAATACCACGCGAATGGATTTGACCGGACAACTACCAGAAATTGAGGTCAGACCAATCATCAAAATCGAGGAGCCATCAATTATCAAAACCAATAATCCAGTTCCACCTCCTCTTCTTCAACGAACTGTGCAACACCATCCTCCCAAAGACTCATTTGACTTATCCAACGACGAAGTTGTTTCCATTGTTAATAAGAAAAACAAAAGTAGTGCAATGCCTAGCCTACATTCACAAACACATAATACAATCCCACCTACGGATGCTTCGACGTCCAAGCCATCATTGCCATTAATTTCACAAATCAATCTCCGCGTTGGTGCAGTTCCAGGCGAAGAAAGTTTGCCACCGTTGCCTTCTTGTCCAGAGCCGGGATACATTGACAAAACTAAAAGTCGAAGTCGACTGATTCGATTGGGACAAGACGGACCTTACTTATTTCCAAAAACCATCCAGTTTATGACGTCAACTAAGGCGCACGCGCTCTGTACAAAACTTGGTTTAGAATCAGCGCTTATTGAGTCGCCCACCCAGTACAATTATTTAATGGAGCAACTACCCCAATGTAATCGTCTTATTAGTTTGACTGGTTATTGTTATCAATGAGTATATATTAAAGTGTAGCAGTTCATTTTTTGTGCTTATTGTTTTACAGATAATCAATTTAACGAATTGAATGAATTTGCGTTGCACTTGGATGGCATCACTGACGACACTCCCGGAAAACTGGGAGAATTCGTCACCTCAAAAAGCGGTGATGACCTTCCATGCCAGGCTTGGAAACTCACTGATGACGGAGAGTATTTTGCAACTAGAGCCACCTGCCTTGTCTTGTTTTGCTCCAATAGTATCAAGCTTGATAACGATGATAGAAATGTTACGGATAGAGATTGCTTCTATAAAGCTACCGATTGTGACAAGGATCGCAAAGTGATTCCACTGTGCCAGTATAAAAAAGAAAGCGAATGTTATCAACGTGCACCATTGATAAGCACTGATAACCGGCTTACCCAAGATATTAATAGATCACCGCTGTCACCTGTGGGGCAAAGTGAACGCAGGGTTTATTACGGGTCAAGAAAGCAGGTGAAAGTTTTAAAAATTGAATAAATTTATTTTTATACATGTTTGAAAAATTATATTAGGTAAAATAATTTCTAAATTATTATAGGAAAATTGGACAGATGCAATGTTCACCTGTAAATCTCAAGGACTTGAGCTTCTGTCCTTTCCCAAGCACGATACGCATGAGAGCCATGAAATTTGGCGAGCTCTGGAATATTACAAATCTATTTCTGGTACGGTAAATACACTGGTTTTTATCAAATTAAGATAATTATGGTCTACTGCTATTTAATTTACTTCACGGAAAGGCAATAATTAAAATAGTAATGCGTTTTTAAGGACTGCCACATTGGATTGGAATTTCTTGGACTTCAGGAAGATTCAGCGAGGGTTTCGGGACTGATGAGTATTTCACTTTTGAAAAGACGGCGACACCAGCTCAATACCAACAGGAGAGATGGGAATACCAAGAAAATGAGGGTCTTTGGACATGGCACGGTAAATTAACATTTTTGAATGAAACAAAATACTGGAATATTTAAGCTGAAGCATTTAACATTTGCATTAGGCATTTTTAATAATTCTTTTTAGATACACTTGTGAAAAAGAATGAGGTAGAAATTTGCATGGTCGCACTTTCTGGAGAAATGATTCGTCCCATCTTGTGTGAAATGAAGAATTATTTTATTTGCTGGGAAAAACGTGAGGCTGTGGAAGATGAATTTCCCTTAAGCCAAGCGGGGATTACCGAAAGGTTATCTAGTGAAGAAACTGTAGATAACAGTGACAGTGGCATATCACAATATGCATATTTTATCCATGCCGAAACTACAACCCAGCCACCAGAGGTTGAGACTCAAACTGAAGTTGTGGAAGAACCAAAAGTATATTTTATAAAAGAAACCACAGTTAATGAAAATGGTGCATCGACCACAACGACCACAACATCTTCAACAGTTACGAGCTTGACTTCGACACAAAATCCAACCGATAATCCGATGACAACAGTACATGTTGAAGCCAGTACGGTCCATGTTGAAGCCAGTACGGTAACCACAACGACCACAACATCTTCAACAGTTACGAGCTTGACTTCGACACAAAATCCAACCGATAATCCGATGACAACAGTACATGTTGAAGCCAGTACGGTCCATGTTGAAGCCAGCACGGTCCATGTTGAAGCCAGCACGGTCCATGTTGAAGCCAGTACGGTCAAGACGGTCGCTCGTGAGGTCAGCGATTTCAGTAATGAAGAAGAGTACACAGACTCAGAGTCGGCAGAGTTAATAAATAAGTTTGCCTCTGAATCAAAGTCAAGCTTGGATGAAAACGCAACGGAATCTTCAAACCTCCCTGACCTTGGAAAAGATTCAAAAGAAGGTCATCCGAAACACGAGGAGGTAGCGCAAACCGGCGATGATATGTCAAATGCCAGCGCTAACCCGCAACCTAACCCAAAATTAAACATGGATGAGAAAGCTTCAAACGTCCCTAACTTTGAAATAGATTCAAAAGAAGGTCATCAGAAACAACAGGAAGTAAAACAATCTGGTAATGCCAAGTCAAGCGCGAGTGCAGCTCCACAACCTAACACAAAATTAAGCACGGATGACGAAGCAAGGGAGTCTTCAAACGTCCATAACTTTGAAATAGATTTAAACGAAGGTCGTCCAAAACAACTGGAGGTAGAGGTAAGACAAGCCGGTGATGATAAGTCACATATAAAATCAAGCACGGATGAGAAAGCAATGGAATCCTCAAGCCCATACATTGGAAAAGATTCAAAAGAGGGTCATCCAAAATATGAGGAGGTAAAGCAATCCAATGCTAAGCCAAATACGAGTATAACCCTGCAAACTAACACAAAATTAACCACGAATGAGAAAGCAATGGAGTCTTCAAACGTCCGTAACGTTGAAATAAATTCAAAAGAAGGTCATCCGAAACAAGATGAGTTAAAGCATTCCGAGGATGATAAGTCAAACACCAACACAAAAATAAACACGGATGTTGAAGCAATGAAGTTTTTAAACGTCCATAACTTTGGAATAAATTCAACAGAAAGTCATCCGAAGCACGATAAGGTTAAGCAATCCGGTGATGATAAGTCAAACATCAACACAACCCTACAACCTAACACAAAATCAAGCACGGATGAGAAAGCAACAGAAATCTCAAGCCAACTCCCGTACTCTGTAAAAGATTCAAAAGAAGATTATCAGAAACACGAGGAGGTAAATCAGGTAAAGCCATCCGGTGATGTCAAATCAAACGCGAGTGAAACCTCACAACCTATCACAAAATTAAACACGGATGAGAAAGCAATGGAATCTTCAAACGTTCCTAATTTTGGAATAAATTCAAAAGATGGTCATCCGAAACAACTTGGGGTAAAGCAGTCCGATGATGATAAGTCAAACATCAGCGCAAATTCACAATCCAAAACGAATTCTCCCCTTCAGTCCGAATTTAAGAATTCACACAATGTTTTATATATTAATCGAAAGACAGGGAAAATGTCAAATGGCAATAAAACAAGGGCAACAACTTCATACACGGACTCTCACCTTCAATCCGAATTTCATCCATTCAATCCGAAAAGGCGATTCTGATGTTCCCAATATTAATCAAAAGACAAATGATGATGGGGAAATGACAAATGATAATAAAACAATGGCGGCTACAACTTCGTTGAAACCTCGAGTAAACCCGGATTTCGGAAAAGTACCAGTAGAAATCTCCCAAACTAATGAGCAAGGACCAAATAGCCAAAATAAACAATTTGCATCCGCATTACCATCTACATCGACAACCGTCCAACCAATTCTAAGTTGAACAGCATTTGAAAACGGAATTGGGAAAAGTAGCAGTAAAAATCTCCCAAAATAATGAGCAAGAACCAAATAGCCAAAATAAACAATTTCCATCTACATCGGCGACCGTGAAACAGAAATCGGACGTTAGAAATGATTCGATCGAAAAATTGCTGTAGCAAGTTGAAATATTTTACATATTACGCTAGATGTAGTTTCTCTGCTTCCATTATACATAAATTATTTCCCGGTTAATAAAATGATTGATATTGCGGTATCATTAAAGTCACTAAAAGTTGATCATTGCGCATTTGATTACATCACATTAAAACTGAGTGCTTTCATTAAATGGCGGAAGGAAGTTAGCTTATAAATGCATACCCAGTTAATTACACATTATCCCGAATTATCGGAGTACCTATCAGTAACTAATCAGTGGATCAATATTGGGTTTTGTTTCTTTTTAATATCCTAAATAAACACTGAACAATGATTTCTCAGACTAAACCCTACGTTAACTATTGGCTGAATAAGCCAACATACTTTCTCCTTAT
>VYYJ01001817.1:0-26766 GCA_021029165.1 Cyphoderus albinus
AAGCAGGTACTTTTCGTGCTTGCTTTTTATTAATAAAAAGCAAAAAGCAAAGCAAATGCTTTTTGCTGTTGCCAGCACTGCTCATGACACTTACCAAGAAGTTAAACTAACTCCAGAGAAACTTTTACAGCTGGACAGTTTGGACATTGAAGATATGGTTGTGTTTGCTTCAAAAGCTGCCGCCAGTTCCTGTGATATATTTGACAACCTCTAGATGAAAAAGAAACCACTGAGACTTGGATTCACATATATTATAAGAGACTTTGCAGCAACGGGAAGTGCCGATCACAGTTTAAACCGATGTGCAGGAGCTTCAATGGAAAGTTACATCCCAGAAAAATTTATGTTTGATGATCCGAGTGCCGGTCTTGTCAATCCGTGCAAAGGCGTTTTTGTTAGGTTGGAAGATGTAATAAATCAGTTCTCGCCTCTTAAGTCTGACACCCTATTATCAAGAAAACATACGCTACCGGGCTGTTCCGCAGATTTTGCAAGTGTTCCGCCTAAAAAATATAAACTTGTAAGTGAATCCGACTTCCAAAGTTGGGTAACTGATTGAATTTCAGAAATTGATTCAGAAGATTTAGGAAGCTGTTCTAATCATAACATTGCTGAAGATTCTGAAATAATCGACGAAAACAAAGAACAGATAGTGGAGTATCGTAAACGTTATATTGACGCTGTAACCGATTATGTGCAAACGCCGTACCATCCCGGATGGAAAGACCATGTTGGGAAATATTTCACTAATGATGCCGCGGTATTAACACACGAAGAAGTACGAAAATGGATACGATTTACGGTGCCAGGAACAAATGAGCGACCATTTACTTTTCATTGTGGAGCTTGTTTGAGATTTCTTCAAGACGGAATGGCAAATGTTCAAAAGAAATCAAGCATTGCCACATTGGATGGATACTTTAATCCAACGCCTAAGACAAACAACTATAAAATATATACACATATGAAAGATCCTGTTCATATATCGGCAATTGAATATGCATATAAAATTGCAATTGCAACAACCCAGTACCAATTGGATGAAATTAAGAAAGAGTATCGAAGTTCGTATGAGGAAATGCTGCGTCCAACAATACATATGATTCAAACTGCATTTGTCGAGGCAAAGTTGGGAATTTCATTTAGGACACATCCTGATCTAGTACAGCTTCAACAAGTCAATGGAGTTAATTTAGGCACACACCATTACTCTGAAAAGTCATCAAAACTTATGATTGAAACGATATCCAAAGAAATGCATATCACTTTGCTAGAAGAGTTAGTTCGCAGGTCATCGCCGTTTTCTCTCATTGCGGATACTAGTACATCAAAACGGAACGTGCCATACCTAATCATATATATCCAAACACTTGAAGATGAATATCCAATAACATATTTTTATGCTGCTTTGGATCTTGAAGACGGAGAAACTTCTGTTGCAATGTTTTATCGATTTTGGGAGCAAGTTCTTTCAGACGATAACTTGGTAACAGGATTTCAACAGTACATTAGAGACTACTGCAGATTTGTTGTCACCGATGGTGCCAGTTTTATGGTAGGATCTGAAAACAGTTTCTTTGTTGAAGTGCAAAGAGCAACAGGAAGAAAAATCAACTCTATGCAGTGTTTGGAACACAAGATGGCGCTCGTTGTCCACGCCGCCATTAGAAAAGAAAACAGCGTTGAATGGGCTTACGTGTTGCGGTTTGAAAAAAATCTTAATTCTTGGTATAACTTTTACCAAAGTAGAGGTTCAAAACGCTTTCAACACTTATCGGATACAGGGAAAAAATTTAACGTTAACGTTAAACGCCTTTAAAAAATATATTGGTAAGCCCATACTTTAAATATGTAGTAAATGTTGTTTCTAACGATTTTATTTTATACTTAACACAGGTACGTTGGGCAACAGCTGAACGAGATGTGGTGGCAGCTATTGTAGACATCAAAGACGCACTACGAATCGATACACAGTTAATTAAGGAGGATAAATCGGATTTTACACCATCGGCTAGAAAATTAGCGGCATCGTTATATTCATCAATTACAGATATTTCAACTATGATACTGTATCACGAATTTGTGGATTTTCTTACAATCAACAGTATTGTCTCGCAATCACTTCAAGAAGAATCTGGAATCATATTAGACCACTATCCGTTGATTAGTCGGGCGATGGCCGATTATGATACACTAAAACATTTCCCTGGTGACACTCTAATGTCTTATATCAACACTTGTGAATGTGCTGGCGTGTGCAACAAAGGTACATGCACGCTGCAGAAAGTAGAAGATTGTTTAAGTCCCATTTGTAATGGGATTGTAATGTCACATAATATAGAACCCGAGTTTCGATTTCATATGGTCCGCGACAATTTTTATGAGAGAACAGTTGCTGCAATGTCACATTATTTTTACTTTGAAGTACTTGAACATTTACATGTAGCGTTTGACAATCGTTTGTTTATTGTAAATCTAGATATGGAAAGAGTAAAAATTAGCTTCTTGTTTGTATGTAAACATTTGAATTATCCGGAAGAAATTTCTCTTGTTATGTGGGAAAATTATAAGGTGGTTTTAATGAAAGTGAAGGAAGGTTGGTTATGGGATGAAACAGATATAAAGGCTAGTATGTTTTGGCCTATGATTATTAACCGTAACAGAATTTACGACGTTACTAGAGACCTGAGGTCATTAATAGAAACGCTACTGGTTTGGTAAAGTGGATCAGCGGAAGCGGAGAGAGGATTTTCTGTAATGGAAAAAATTGCATTCCCGTACGGTCTTCTTTGTCAGCCATTACAATCGACCACATTTTGAGAATTAAGATAAACGCCGACAAGCCAGCTGGAGAAATAAAAGGTTTTAAATATGCAGAAAGGTTTGTTGAAAATCATTATAGGGTGGATGACCCAGCAGTACCGACAAGGGAAAAATTCGAAAAACCTAAATCTAGAAAATCTAGATTATTCTGAACGTTTTCCAACATGAATATTATATAATGTTCTTACAATATGGCGTAAAAATAAATCTATTGACCAATTTGTACTTTTAAAGAAACAATAAATCCCTATGGAATCTAAATAATAAGCTAAAACATAAGAAAATGTTGTTTTTGTGTTAATCTCAATTTGCATAGCGTAATGTGATATAAATAAATTGATAATTGGACTACATAATTTATAACAAATGTAATTATTTCACCCATACACTATTTTTTATTCCGTTTAATTTTGAAGAAAAAAATTAGCGCTTCTCAAAGTGTCGTAATACAAGAAGCATTAAGAAATACAGCAGATATATCATTTGCAATAAAATCCACGCCAAGCCATGTGGATGCTTTTTTAGTCCGGGGGTAGCGGTTTTTTTAACCGACAAGGCCTGCCCGGAATTTTTTTTATTTACAGGTATCCAATGAGTCTACGATGACAGGTTTAACCTTATGATTCAACAGGAAGCGACCCTTTAGTTTGACGTATTTTTGGAATTTACCACCTGGTGAGTCTTTTTAAAATGATTGTCACAAGTGTATTTATTGCTAATCTCTAAACTTTTAAACCAAGGTATTTTAAAGGTCTACAACGGTTTATAACAGTTATGGTTTACTGAATTTAAAAATAATATCATACTCCTAATCATTTTGCTTGGATTTATTAGTATAAATGTTTTAATTAATTGTTGGGTTTTGAAAAGTATGATTATTATTTCAAAACATGAGAAAAACGAACTTTTAATTAACATTTTTATGTATTTCTTGCTTTTTAAAAGAAATAAAGCAACATTTTGAAAAATAAACAACGGCTTTGTTATCTGCATCATATTCGCGTCATTTGTATATATAACATTACCGGATTTTTCAATTATTGTTGTAGTTACATATTTAAACTGTTTTTTTTTTAATTTTCTAGAAGACGAAGCGATGTTTTCAATAACGGTTCACAGATTGTTGTTCTCTGTGAAATTCTGCTGTTTTCGATGTACGGCATGACCAGATTTGGTTTTATATTAATAAATTTATTTTTTCACAATTTCTCGAAAACGGAGCAATATTTTCAAACGTGGTCAAAGGGAATATTGCTCTCCGTCATGTTCCGCACGCTTTTACATGGCATGTTCTAAATTTTGAATTTTTTTACAACCCAATTTTTTTATAACATGAGTGTAGATGGTCCCTTTCACAAACACACGATTGCGAGTTAGGGACCGAGGAATGGTAATGGTTGTGGACAAAAAGTTATTTGCGTGGAGTTTAACGCGTTTCGTTCATTTTGTGCATCAAACTCATCAGGCTTGGTAGGGTCTTATTGTGTGCAGCCACCGAGTGCATTCGCCCACCATTCACAGTTTCCTGCACCTCAACAGGTTCGATAGTATCACCTCCACGTCCACATAAGTAGGGACGTAAGTAAATACTTTAGAAAAGATAGCACAAAAATCTGCAAGTCTCCAAGTGGAAGTGGACACAATCGTTTATTAATTTTATACACAACGGAAACAATTATTTAACGGTTTGTAAAGAAATATTAATTTTAATTAAAGTCGTAATTAATAATTAACTCGAGGGGAAAATGCACGCAAGCACACGGTCAATTCAACTCTCTCTCGCTCGACTCTCAGCACCGCTCTGAACTCCACTCTCAACAACCTTCTCTCCTTGCCGTCTGTCGGCATAAGTAAACTCGAATTTTCCCTCACTCACAGGGAAAACATGAACAATTTTTTCTCTCAAGAGAAACAGCTAGGTGGCGCTCACGCCACAAATACACATAAATGGCACAAAGCCACAAGACAATTTCCTCGTTCAGAGGAACAGCTAAAATGGCACATAGCCACAAGACAATTTCCTCATTCCGAGGAACAGCTAAACAGCACAAAGCCACAATCAATTTTCTCTGACGAGAAACAGCTCAACTTCACCAGCAATGACCCAAACTCAAAAGGTCAACATCAATCAATCAATTAATTTTAATTAACCGTGCGCATTTTCGACAAAATTGAAAGAACGAAATGCAAAAAACATTGGTTAGATGTGAGTGGAGTGATTGATCATAACCAGGTTTAATTATTTGCTTCATGGGTATTTATCATGTACAAAATTTCAGCAAAGACATTTATTCCGAACTAAATGAAAATCAGTTTATTGTGCTACAACAATTGGGTAGGTTTCTTTAATTGCTAATTATAAAAATTGATTTTGTCACTAAATCCTTCAAATATGTAGTCCCAGCAAATTGAGTATTTATTCAAATTGACTCAATTTTTTAAACACTGCTTTACTCAAATTGTCAATAAACCATATTGATCAGGATCAGGCTATAAAAATCGGAAATCGGTTCCACTGTTTCTTCATTCTCATGAATGTTTACTTGAAACAATTATTAATCTTTGACAAAATACATGTGAACTTGGACGTCGGAAAATATTTACTTCTACTTTAGACGAAATAAAGTTCAAAATAGATTATAGGTGCGGGTGAACAGTGGATTGCGGAGGCCTCTTTTTGCGTCAAAAGTCATCTAGCACTTTACCTCGCAACATGTCCAATTGAAATTTTAATCTTGCATTGATGTCAAAATCTTTCAAGCGGCGATGTAGTGAAGAAACAATAAAAATTGTTTAAAATGTCCCTAGCAAATGCCTTAAATATAATATATGCGTTGAATTAGTTCGAGAATAGAATTAGGAACTGTAATTTGTTGTTATTTACTTTCCTACGCTCTGTTTTACTATATTTCAGTTAAGGAAGAATATCAGACGTGCTACATAAAAACTTATACGGCGTTCAAGCCCAACAAAAAATTACATCAAAAATCGTCAAAACAAATTGGGTTTTAAACTGTGATGAACGCATTTGTACGCAGCCTATTACATTGGGCAGTATATTTTGAACCTTCATCTTTCAACATGCATAAACGTTGGACCTGTTTTCACCCGTTTGTGAATTAGAGAGCTATGAGAAATGTGTCAAGAATGGCAAAATCTCGACATATGAAATTCTTTTATGAAGCAGTTTTCCATAGAATTTGAAAAGTAAATACATGATCGGAATCAGTATTTCACGGAGTACACTACTAGGACATCAGAATTGAAATATTTCAGCGTTGGAGGGAACTTCCCCCAGGGGGTAGATGGGGCAATTTGAGATAGGGAATCGTGTTCCACTGTCACCCCTGATCAAAAATATATATACACATGTTGACTAAAACTGCAGAGGACTTTTGTCGCCAAAACATAATTGAGCCGGTCCACTGTGGGGTGGTTGCCAGCCGTAATTGGAAGTGTTGATGTTCAGTGCGAAGCAATAAATAAGTAAACTGATGACAAGGCTCTTTGTGCCTGTGTCTCAAAAGTTTGTAAGAACCAATTTTTTAAATTCGTTAATCACGGTTTTGTTAGAATTTTAAACCGCACCATTTAAACATGCATTTAATTATTTATTTTTTATTACTGAGTTTAAAAACAAAAGGTATTTCATTTTACTTAACTGTAGTATATTTTGTTCCCAGTTAATCAAATAATTTTAGCCACCATACTGACTTAACAGGTAACACGTTAAAATACAATAAAATACATAAAATCTTTATTTATCTAAAAAATAGTGAACAATTCAAGCACAATTTCGTATCCTAATACACTGTACGATTTATTCTGCATCAAAAGTATAAATTACCCTACCAACACATCCAACTGAACTTTATCAAAATTTAAACAACAAACTGAGTAATGATCCATCTGCAATTTTTTATGCATGAATAAGTCACCAAATTAGTAAACGTCGTTTAGGTTTATCAAATGAAAATTATACCTGGAATTAATGATCGACTCAAACTAAAATATAAATATTTTGTACTGCGTATGTTATCAAGCTTTTAAACTTAGGATGTAATTAAAGAAACGTATTGACTCTAATTAATAATTTGATAAAATGATTCTAACGCACGCTGAATGCCAGAACGAAAATATCCTTTAAACTATATGTACGAAGCCTACTGACTTTCTGTTAACAGAAATAAGAGTGTTTCAGTTTGAATATGTAATCTTCTCCGATGTTCAAAATTCTGTAATAAAAATCAAGCCGGACTATTTTTGTGGAGTTTGCCAAAAGTAAATTTACCTTTAATTCAAAGCAAGTTTTTAATATTGACTAAAAGCTTGAACATTTTGTACATTGCATTTACAATTATATTTTTAGACAATTCAAGAAGTTGGATTTTCTACAGAGTCACATATATCCATAACTGCCATTAGAGAGAAATTTTTGTTATTTAGAGAACGCGAAAATTTATCCAAAGCTTCAACCTAACCTAACCTAATGAACTGATCATTAATTAGTAACTAATAAACTGTTCGTTAATTAACTGATGAATGCTGAAAAAATAAATAAAAATTTCTGACATGACCATAACACCTACACCTTTTTTATGTTGGTTTTATTTTACACTTTTAGGTTCTCCTATTAATCTATCGTAATTAAAATGCATTGAATGTGTGGCAATGTTGGGGTTAATTAATTAAAATGTAAAGCCAATTTGTCAGTTTCATACTTAAAGTGCCCATTGGGCGAATGGATTTTCTACAGAGTCACATATATCCATAACTGCCATTAGAGAGAAATTTTTGTTATTTAGAGAACGCGAAAATTTATCTAAAGCTTCAACCTAACCTAACCTAATTAACTGATCATTAATTAGTAACTAATAAGCTGTTCGTTAATTAACTGATGAATGCTGAAAAAATAAATAAACATTTCTGACATGACCGACCATAACACCTACACCTTTTTTATGTTGGTTTTATTTTACACTTTTAGGTTCTCCTATTAATCTATCGTAATTAATATGCATTGAATGTGTGGCAATGTTGGGGTTAATTAATTAAAATGTAAAGCCAATTTGTCAGTTTCATACTTAAAGTGCCCATTGGGCGACAAATCAATTCCTGCCCCGCGAAAAATATTTTAAGTCATATACTAGACCAGAACAATTCAGTTCAGTGAGCATAAAATGTGCTTATGTAAGCATAATTAACTGCAACACCGTAAAATGACAGTAGTAGTTTTGTAAAAATCCCCTTTTGTTTCAGTTTTATTCATTTCTGGCGGGCTTTGTTTCTCATTTCCAATATGACACCCTTTTCCATATATCACATATGATGGTTACGGACCTAGTTTTATTACTGCCTTATATGTAATAAAGCGCAATTTTATTTTTTATTATATTCAACATGGCGGCCATTTTTATATTTCCAACATGGCGGAGGAACTAATGTCTTGGCGGTATCGAAATTTATTATGGTATTTTATGACATGTAAAAAATAATGGTGGTTAATAGTTAAATATTAAATAAAAATGATGTTATCAATTTAAATTGCTGCTTTATTTGATCATAAATATGAAAACTAATACAATCACGGAAAATAATAATGGTGAAATTAGGCAAGTCTAAGAGTTTTTCAGAGCTCAGCAGAATGGGTGAATCAATCAGAATCAATTTGTTCATCCAGCAAATAAGCAAGAAATTCAATATATAATGCCTTAAATTGAGGCAGTGTCATTGTAATGTACGGTCCGTGATATAATACGTTCCTAGTTACTTTTGGGTTGATGCAGTAAATCATGTAGTGTCCATGTTTTTTAATGGCAGCTCTTAACTTAAATCCACCGTACACTGTGTCATGCGTAACCTGTTTGTGACATGACGCACAGCTAAACAATTGCTCCGCTGAGCTCGTGGCTTTTTACTGTATTTTTATGTTCATCGTTAGTTGTGTGTCCAGCACTGTACCATAATTTTAGGCTGAAACTGATACATTTTGACGATGATATGACGTCAGCAGCTTTTTATCTATTTTCATTCAATTTTCTCATGCCGTAGTTAATACTTTTCTTTTTAAACGAACAAACATTTTTTAGTTTGTATTCATTTCATTTGCAAGCATGAAATTTGTATGTGTATAATGTAGTTTACGTTAACATCTTTTACACTGCAAAATCAATACCGATTCAGTACAAGTTCAGTGTAATTACATGTGGTTTCTATTACCGGATGCTGTTGCGGTTGCTGTTGCTGATGCTGACAATGACGATGATGTTTGAGGCTAACTTAATATTATCATCGCTTCATGCTGGAATTTTTATTTATTTTTTTTGCTATTCACGCTCTTTAGGTGTTATGGTCATGTCAGAAATTTTTATTTATTTTTTCAGCATTCATCAGTTAATTAACGAACAGCTTATTAGTTACTAATTAATGATCAGTTAATTAACTAATCAGTGGTATCAGTAGTAACTAGTGACATCGCAATAAAAAATAACACAGGACAGAATACAGCCAATTAACGCCTGATATAACGCATCGTTTTAACGGTAAAATAATACAGGACAGCATACACGGCGATACAGCACATCTACATTTGGCGGTAATATACATATCACTTAATTACAATTTTTATAAAATATTTTACTTTCATGCATGATCAGGTTCAATCAACTTAAAAATGAAACAAACCTTTTTAGTCGCAAAAAGGTGCTTGCGGTTATCATTATTGAGCTTTTGTGACAGAACACAGATCGTTGATGATGATGACGACTTTTTTCAAATTCAAGTTCAGTCATAACATAAATAAAAAAATAAGATAATGATCATGATTATTCAGAGTTTACCGCTATCCTTTTTTCGCCAACCGTCATTACGTTTTTCAGCAATAAAGAAACGTTTGTAATTACGATTCACACACATGGATCGAGTACACACCTCAAGGACGAGTTTTGTTTACATCCAAAACCACAAACTTGCGGTCAGCGCCTTTTAAACATCCACCAAATTAATAATTAACGGCTGATAAGAATCTCTTATACTACGTTTAATGCCTCCATCACTACTGTCATGAATTCCAAGATGGGCAGAAAAATTTGTAACGAGATATAAGTGTCGGCGGCGCCAAATGTTTTCTCTTCTCAACGTGGGTAAACTTTAAAACAGGTAACCTTTTTTTCAACTGGTGTTGGTGTTTGTGGCTACGAAATAACAATATTAGAATAATGTTTTAACATGTAAATATGTATTATAATATCTGCGATACTATAAATATTCTACGGATACAAAAAACATGTTAAAGTGCAATTGTCCAAATTATTATTGTTGTGTGGTCATCGTATAACTATCGCGCTTGCATTTGTCGAAATAAAGTATAACATTTCCGTTGATGCTAAACTGTTTAAAGTACAACCTTAATTAAGAATTGGAATACAATAACCTTTTATTGATTCTACAGAAAATTGGTTTTGTTTTGCGGTCACTGAAATGGTGAATTTAGAATCCGTCCAAATAAAATAATTAAACGCCTCGGGCAAATTTTGCCGTATTGTTTCACATTGAGTTTAAAGAGAACAAGGCACAATTCAACGGATTTTACTCACCTCTGACATTATTGTACCTTCATTTTTCAATGATTTTTTATTTAAAGGAGGACTGCTTATTACTCTACTTTCTATTGTCCAATTTAAAAAAAAATTCAGCACCTGCAAATTACACGTACTAATACAAATTCTTACTTATTTCAACTTTATATCATTCCAAATTTGATACTCCGCAAATAAATCTCTAACAGTAACTCGACTGTTGTATTCCAACAACGTATCCTAAACGCTTTACAACACTACATAAGTATCCAAAGAAGTAAATGGCGCGGAGTTCAATTTAATATTGATACTCCGCAAATAAATCTCTAACAGTAACTCGACTGTTGTATTCCAACAACGTATCCTAAACGCTTTACAACACTACATAAGTATCCAAAGAAGTAAATGGCGCGGAGTTCAATTAAATTTAATAAATTTAGATATAGTAATAATTCAATCTTAAACTTTGATAAAAATACATGCAAACTTCTACACCGGAAAATATTTACTACGGCATCAAACGGTATAAACTTACAGCTAGATTTGAGAATGGTTCAGTGCGTTTGTTTTAATTAGTATAATGAAAAATTGTTTGGTAACCACTAATTGCGTGGCGAGTATTGTTGTAAATATTTGTAACTCAAATGCGTGTACCGATGAATTAGTTATTTATAAGGGTTCCTTACGATTAGCCGGAGATTTCAGGNTGCGTTTGTTTTAATTAGTATAATGAAAAATTGTTTGGTAACCACTAATTGCGTGGCGAGTATTGTTGTAAATATTTGTAACTCAAATGCGTGTACCGATGAATTAGTTATTTATAAGGGTTCCTTACGATTAGCCGGAGATTTCAGGAAAATCTGATAATTTATACATTGGATTTTCCAAGATTTGTACAAGTGAATAATTTCATGAAACATAATGGGAAACGTTTGCAGGATTACTAATTTCTTCAAACTTTCACTCAACTTCTAAAGATGCATTCAACATACCTCGTAATAAAATATGAGCATTTAATCGCGATAATTAAATCATTTTTAAGTAAATAAAATGAACGTGTTTCCGCATTCTAGTGAAAATGGGTAGAATATCAATTTAAGTGTTTGTCCAATAAAAGCACGCAGGAAAGAAAATTGTTGTAAATAATTACATTGAAAGTTGAACCATTTTACATATTATTAATTTCAGGCCATAATTATATAGTATTTGGATTTGTATTACTTTTATTCTAGTACAATTACAATATTTATAATACAATCAATCATATCCTATTACCAAATTATATCGCTTATGTCATGGATAGCACCAATATACAAATTCGGTTAACTTGAACTATTCAGAAATTCATAAATATTGTACATTATTAAATTCTAACTAAACACTAATGCAGAAAGGATTCAATTATAAATTTATTCAAAAGTGATGCACGGCTTCTTCCTCTAATGAAATTGAATCCAGCTCGTCCATAAAATATTCAGGGAATGGTTCATCTGTTGCATCAGTTTCACCACTTTCTAAGATATTTGAAAATTCCAATTGTTGCGGCAATAATTGTTTAGGTGGCTCGGGATCTTTCAGTAGAGAAATGGCCTGCTGAGGTAGACGTTGCGCCTGGACTTTTCGTCGTCTCACCACCAACGCAAAATGTGAAATTTTTGGGTCTGACGTATCCAATGACCGATGAAACACGTCCATCAAGTTATCTTTACGACTGCCTTGTCTTGCATGATGTTTATATAGTTTGTTGCGAGATTCTCCTGCTTGCTCACTAAACATTCCAAGTGCAAGAGGAGAGTTTTCGATAATATCCTTGCCATGTGCAAGTATTTTATGCACTGTTACTGGCAAATTGAACCAATTATACGACGACGTATATTTAAAATGAAAGTAGCTACAAAAGTCTTTAAACTTTTTGCAGTCGATTGGAAATTCACAGCTAATAGCACACAGTATTGTGTACAAATCAGCCGTTATCCACGGCTCAATCACAAGTATTTCAGCAAACAGTTGATGGGATTTAAAGGCTTTTCTTGCACTATTGCCATCATTCGTATTGCCTTGTCCACCTGGCTTAGGGATATCCACTAATAATCCAAGGTGGTCTCGCATAGCTTGTACAATTTCTCTTTTTTTCGTTTCAACGATCTTTTTGTCATCGGTTTTAGTTATTCTCCATTTTCTAACACCGATCCTATAGGCAAGGTGGAGACAGAATTCGTAGCAACGAATCCAGCAATGCAATGGGCTTATTCCGTGCGTCAAACGTTCCACATCCAGCGCCGGTTTCGAAATATCATTCATTTCAGTGGGTTTCGCGTTGCATATTGGACACACCTGGGACGATTTTGTACCAGTGATAACACTTAACACTTTTCCATCAATAATGGTCATCCACATATTGTACTGCACCTTGATCGTGACGGTTGTTTTATTATTTCCTAATTGAAGTGTAAACGGCGAAAGCCCTTGAATTTCAGAGTCAACTCGTTTCCTCTCTGTGTTAATTTCATGTTCTGGTTCCTTTGTGAATTTCATTCTCAATGGTCTGCAATATCTGACACTCTGTGGGGAAGGATTGTTCCACAAAATATGGCCAATGTTTTTCAATGGCACCATTCGAAGTGGTATAATAACAGTTGTGAACAATGAACCATCATCCTTTTGCTGTGATTCAGTGAACGCTTGCTTATATTTGCAATGACCAGTACTTCCGTCAAAGCCCCAAGAAGCATCCATAGCAAGTGTGATGTCCGTTAGCTTAAGTTCATTGCAATATGCCAATAAATGTTCCTTCTGTAATTCCCGAATTCTGCTAGTTGTGTGATCAAGCAGAGCTTGTAAACTAATCACTGCCTCAGTTTCCGTTATTTGCATAAAATTTTGGTTGGGTCGGCACAGCTCCTTTGCTTTTTGTAATTGTATATATGGTGGAAGGGCATTGTTATTGCAAGACATTAACAATTTGCGCCAATAATCGTATTTTTCCACGGTTAAATTTGTGTCGAGAAAACCGCACAAGGCTTCTTCTGCCGAAAGACTTCTAGGTTCACGAGTTTCAATTCGTCGAAGTGTACTTCTAACTGTCATAGAGCTTTGTTGCAAATAAAAAAGGAAACGTTGTACGTCATAATTTTTTTCCTCTCTTGCAATACTCTTTGTCGTGTCAATAATTTTTCTCAGTGGCTCATTTGCTAACTTAGATTTAAGTTCTCCCATTTGCTGGTATTTTGTGGACCTTGATGCGTCTTCGTATTCGACAGATGGACGACCCCGCTTCGGTTTGCAAACATCTTCAGACTCACTACCTTCACACGTATCTGAACTTTCATCGTCTTCCTTTTCGTCGGTGTCAAAATATAAAAGTGTTTTTAACCACGTTTCTTCTTTAGTAAGAAAATCTTGTCGGGTTCGTTTATGCTTTTCCCATTTATGTTTTATTTTCACAATTAACATTCGAACTTTGTTGGAAATTAAAATTTGTTCCTCGTCCGATAATATAGGATTATCTCGTTTTAACAATAGTTCCACAAATTCAACTACATTTTTCTGTTTGGCAGTTTTATCCAAATCCTTAGTAAGTGATAAGTAGTGCAAAACAACACTTTTTTTTAGTATTGGTTTGAGTTTACTTCGATCCGTGGCCATGATCTTGATTAAGTTTTTCGTTCTATTTTAACAATATTAAAACTTAGTTAATAAATAAGTTCTAAACAGTTGCAAATTACACCAGTTTGACCGTCACTGTACAAAACTTGTGTTTAAATATTTAACTTACTATCCGTAGAGGGGTCTAAAATTAAATAGTGATGGTGCACTCGATAACAGCACGAATTTACTGGCTCCAATTTTACTTTAAAATGAAAAGCTGATATAAAATAAAATAATAGAGAACACTGTAAACTCTTTCCAATGTTTACAGTTAAGAAGTACTGATTAATTTATTCCGAGTGATGGCAATTAATTAATAACTATTCAGGATATAACTATTTGAACTCTGAGACACAAACACAATTTTTCATCATCTACTGGACTCTGCGTTCTGTAAGACACTGGGTTTTATTCTTTATACTCTGTCTCAATCAACAAAGATGGAGGAAAAATACCTTTTTATACGTTTATTTATTCACACATTTTACACACAATGCACCTTTTATGTATAGAATATTTTAACACGACAGTTTTTAAGGTAAGTTCTTTGAATCTAAACCAACTTGTTAAAATTTTAGGAATTAGTTGAAATGTTGAAAGGCACTAATGCGCTGACAAAAAATAACTATTAATATGTGCAAGGTACCTAGCAGTTTTGTTTCCTTATAAGTGTATATTTGACATGGGTAACCTTTCATGAGAAGCTATTGCTGTGGTAGCTTTTCAGCCTTATGTAGTTGTATGTGATGTAGATGATGTATATGATATGGTGGTTATTTCTTGGGGAAAAGCGGCTTAAAGCTTAAACGTTGTGGATTTTAAAATGATTTTGTGTAGACCAGCTTTAAAATATCAGAAACATTATTCGTTTGTAACAGAGATACAATAAGTTTCAATGTTTTCGAAATGTACTGTCGATGTTTTTACAAATGCAACCTGTGATCCACAAATAATTGTTAGTGTACCGTTACAAGGATGGTAGAATTCGTTACTAAATTTACTTCTCGCTAGTGCATCGAAAAGCAAAGTTCTACCTTATAAATGCATGCGACTCTGCAGTGCTAGATATTTGTAATATCTATCAAAAAAATATGAGCAAGTAATTACTTATACAAACTAATTCAATCTTATCATGAAAATTAATATATGCAGTAAAAATTCCTAGTAAGCCTGATTTAAATATTTTCAAAGTTGATATAATCTTAAGTAATAGCTGAAGTGTAATAATTTGTAAAAAAAATAAAACTTGATATGACTATGTTTTCATGATACTATCTTATAACAATAATACAAACGTTTAGAGTACTCACTTTTTACAAGTAGGAAGCATTTCACATAATTTAACAATCCGGTATTATAATTATCAACTTTACGGTTGTGTACTACGGCGCCGTAAGCGAAAATCCAAGTTGCAGTTTGCTAAGAAATCCAAAAAATACAGTATTCCATTATTGCGGCGTGCAAATGTTCCATATTTTAATAAAAATGTTCAACAGGAGAGCGTAACGATATCTCATTTTGTCCACACTTGTCCGCCAAACCGACACTGTCATCTGAAAATTCATAAAGAATAGTACTTAGTGGTAGTTATTTCAGTTGCCGGTTTTTGCCGGTTTAGGAAAAAAATTTGGATGAATGTTGCGATTTTTTACATCGAATCAATTAAAACTTGAAAAATTCACCTTATATTGACAAACCCAGATATACAATGTGTATTAATAATAAAATTCTACATAGTAGCATAATATAAGAATTTAAAAGTTGATATTTTAAGAGTTATACAAAAAAAAATTTAAATTTTAAATGTTTATATTTATTTTTATTATTTATGTATATTTCCGAAGTTAGACTACATGCATACTTCAAGTTTTGAGCAAATCCGAATTTTTGGACAAATTTCCTTAATCTTGAATTTCTTATAATTTTTCCCTTTGGACAAAAAAATAATTTTTCCTTTTGGACAAAAAAAAATCTTGAATTACAGTGTGCAGTCCACTGATGGATGATTTTTATTTAGAAGACTAATTAATACTCTCCTTTGTATTGTCCAATTTTTAACACAATCAAGTCATTACCTACAACTTATCCTTGCTAAAACTAATCCTCATAAAATTGAATTTACATCATTACAAATTCGGTATTATAGAATCGTATTCATTATAGAAACTCCGGCAACATTTTGTTTCGACCAATCTGCAACACTTTCAACCCGAGAATAACCAACCAAGGAAGTAAACGGCGTGGAGTTTAATATAAATTTTAAATCATTTAGGGAACAATAAATTCCTGAATATGAAATATACATAAATAATCTTTTTTTTAATTAAAATCTTCTGTTAAACCAAAAAACAGAATTCAATTTCAAATTAGCAATCATCGCAGAGGTTAAGAATACAGTAATAAAATGGACTTTTACTGTGGAAATACTATACCAAATTAAAAAACATCATTCGAGCAGCTTTGAAGATTGCATCGCATTGTTCGATTCACTAGTAGAATTGTAATTACAATGTACAGTGAGTCGACTTATGTTTCTTGCGGGGTTCAACGTGTTCACTACGGGTCAAATTGTTTGAACCCGGAGTGAAGTACACACAAAGTGACAAATGGGTCAGAAAGCTTGTTTAATGCGCTATCGAATGACGATAAACAACTTACCCCACTGTTAATTATTCAGCGAGTATCGCGCCGCCAACGCCGAGAGTAGTCTTTTGTCTGAGACAAAAATATCTTGCGCAGACAAACGCAACAAGCTTTATACAATATTTGGGGATATGCAAATTAGCTTTTACAACTTCTAGCTTACTACTCGATTGCAGCCGGTCCTGTTGCATTCATTATTGCTTATTACGTTAAAATTAATTTATCTTGCTAATTAAAAATGGCACCTACTAGGGAGTACTGCAGATAAATTAACAATGGTTAAATTGTATCAGAGAGGATTTAAGACAACAAAGATTGCGGATATTGTTCATTTCAAGCATCAAACTGTGTCCTATGTGCTCCAGAAGTATAAAAAACCGGGTCAGTGGCCAACAGAAAGCGATCTGGACGGCCGAGGTGTACTTTGAAAAGAATAGATAAGGCAATTGTGAAAACTGCAACAGGAAATCGTACAATCAGCGCGGAAAAATTAAGGAAGGAAATTAACCAAACATTTAATTTAAACATCTGCAAAAAGACCGTGATCCGGAGACTTGGTGAAGCCAAAATCAAAGGTCACCGACCAGTTAAGAAGCCGCTGTTGACCAAGAAGCATATGGCTAACAGACGTCGCTGGGCAAGAAAATATCGTGATTGCGGAGAAACGTTCTGGGAAACGGTTTTATGGTCGGATGAGAGCAAGTTTTGCATTTTTGGAACGGGTCACCTTGAGAGTGTTTGGAGAAAACCAGGGGAGGCCTTGAAATCAGACTGCGTCCTGAAAACTGTAAAGCACGGTGGTGGTAAGAAAATGGGGTTATGTCATAAAGTAAAAGTAATTTTTAAAGTGGTGCTAAACTTTTTTTTATGTTTAGGCAATGTCATGGTTTGGGGTTGCATGAGTGCCACAGGAGTAGGAAATCTTGTTTTCATTCCGACCACGATGACCAAGGACGTGTACCTAGATATTTTGAAGAATAATGTACGAGAGTCGGCAAGAAAGCTGGGGCTGGGAAGGCGCTTCACATTTCAGCAAGACCTGGATCCTAAACACACGGCCAAAATTGTAATAGAAGCGTTAATAGAAGCTAATGGCGGGCTCACAAAATATTAATTTCATAAGTTAAATATAAATATTGTTGTTCCGCAAGATATTTTTGTCACAGTAAACACACGACTCGTTTCGTTGGCGGCGCGATTCCCGCTGAATAATTAACAGTGGTGTAAGTTGTTTAGCGTCATTTGATAGCGCATTGAAAAAGCTTTCTGACCCATTTATCACTTTTTGTGTACTTCACTCCGGGTTCAAACAATTTGACCCGTAGTGAACACGTTGAACCCCGCAAGAAACTTAAGTCGACTCACTGTAAATCGATTACTTTTTAAACAGAAACAGAAAATTTAATTTGTAAGTTACGCATATTTATATTTTTAAGCAAGGGGTTAATGAGATTTTTATTTTTACAATACATCATTATAAACTTATCCCATCTCATATCAGCCTCATCATTATCTTCTGTGTTTTGGTTAAGCGTCGTCTACAATATACATGGGTCATTTTGGTAATGCGCAGATCGATAGGTTGGAAAAAATTGTACGCGTAGTGCAGTTTTGAGTACAAATAATGATTAACAAATGTTGATTGATACGTTATTAGTCAAATTTAAAAATTAACATTACCGTTTCAACAATTTATTTATACTTCTAATAATTTATAAAATATAAAAACTCTTAAATGAAATAGTATAGTCGTCAAGTGGGGCTGATAAGGTGCATGAGGATGATGACGATAGGGAAAACCGGATGATTGAATGATGAAGAAACTAGTAATAGTATGATGATAGTAAATCACAATAGTTTATTTCTTCGTCAAATTAAATCTATACGCGTTTCAATTACAGATTTGTAATTCAATTCAAATTCAACTTCGATTTTCGCAATTAAAAGTGACCTTTTCAGCCACGAGAATCTAGAGTGGCGGCGCTGAATCTGAACATTTTTTATAATCTAATAATCTAACTTTGCAAACTTTAAATTAATTGGACCTTCAATTTTAATTAGAGGTTTATGCCATAATTGATTAATTCAACATATGTACAATGCATTAGAAGGCATGTTTTCGAACAATGGTTGTTTTGAAATAATGAGGAAAAACAAAATTACCCAAATTCTTTACTTTTATCATCATCATCATGAACATAAATAATGACAACCAGTACAATTCAAATTCTTATGATAATACTAAACAAGAATAGTGTGAACATTTTTATTGTTTCGTGGATAATAAAATCTTGAAAAATATAGGATTTAAAAGATAATTCACCTTAAAAGAACAATCTCATTAAAACCGATTTGTAAATATTAAATATTAAAAGCAATTCCATGTTTATTACACATGTCTTAAAGTAACTACAAAGAAAAAATTATTGTAACTAGGAATAAGCATTATCAAACTAACTGTCGATTGTTAATCTCATCCCGGCATTTCACATTATTCCTCAATGCTTTTCCTTGTCTTCGACAAATATTGTTTGTATTTAGATATGAGCAATTTTTTATAAAAAAGTACAATAATATTTTTCTCATTATCATGATAATTTTTATCAGTATTTACATCTTTATTTTGTTTTCAAAATGAATGAAAGCAGTGTTTACAGTTTTATCAATTCACTTTCATTTTGATTACTCAACTCGGTGATTAGATATTGGAAATATTTGTAAGAATTTAAATTTTAATTAGCGTTTTAATTAGTGGGAGCAACTTCGCATCAAAATCTAAATCACCAAATATTTTAATTTTCTAACATTAATTAATCTACATTATTTACAAATAAATTAAACGTGCCCATATAATATGTGCCACATATTTTAAACTGAACCGACGGCAACTAATTGCAACCGGTATTAACATTTTCAACACAAATTACCTATTAAGATTGTCCCGCCACATCAAGCTTACCCTTCATGCCCATCCGTTTCCTAAACCGAAGGACATTGTCACATCAAAAGTGTTTAGTTGCATGCCATGGTTTGTAATTACATTCGCCTCAGGCAACCACATCAAAATATTCTCTTCCGCAAATTCAAGTATATATATCCGCCCACGCCTTTCCTGAGCATTACAAACAAGAAGGGAGTACACTCTAATTTTCAGGACATCCAAGACTTTCCCTAAGATCGAGAACCCTCTGATTTCTAATATTTAACTCCACGTAGTTTTTTCCATATTTTGTGTAGCTTCTTAGGTTTTTAGGGGGTGGGTTTGGGTCTAACTTGAACGAGGTAGTTTTTCTATATTTTGTGTAGCTTAATAGTAAATTGTTTCCGGTAGAATCACTCCATTTTCAACTAAAGACCACTCAGCATTTAATGGATATGGTTCAAATAACTCCATCAATGTTTCTTCACCACTATTTCATTCTCGAAACCCAAAGAATACCCACATAAATTGTTTCAGATCATAACCAGGTTTAATTATTTGCTTCATAGACATTTATCATCTACAAAATTTCGACAAAGACATTTATTCCAAACTAAATGAAAATCAGTCCATTGCATTGGGTTATACCATTTGGGTAGGTTACTTCAATTGCTCTTAGAAATGAAATAATTACTTAATTAAGAAACCACTGACACAGAAAATGTTATGAAGAAAGTTCCTAACTTGCCCCAGTCTGACTGCGGCAATTAAAGGGGGCTAATTTTAACGCCAGAAATCACACCTCTGAGGCTATCTCGCACATGTGTGAAAGAAAGAAAGAGAGTTGTATGTACATACAAATGAAGTGAAGTAAAGTCACACCTCTGAGACTATCTGGTCCATGTGTAAAAGACAAAGAGCAAGAGTCGTATTTAAATACGAAAAGGTGCCTCTGAATCCTCTAATGTAAGGATCATGCACAATGAAGTGAGCCTCGACGTGGTGAGGAAAACTTTTATGTACATAACGAAAGAAAGAGAAACGTCAGAATTTCGTTTCTGACTTAAGACAAAGAAGAAAGAAAGAAAACAAAGAAGACGAAGAAAGTGACTCGAATTACGATTCATCATTCAATATAGAGAAGTAGAGTGAAGAAGAGTAAAGTAAAAAAAAAGAATTCATTCAGAGTGTGTCAGTGGTAGAGTCAAGTTGAAGTTTATCTAGACGTTAATAAAATTTTCCGTTGTAATTAAAAAAGAGTTTTTCATTCGTCAATTAATAAATAAATCAGCAGTCAGTAAATTCTAAAAGAATAATTATTTAAGTGTGTTGTGTTGTTAATTTTTATTGTTGCTAAATTGCGAACATTTATTTTAATTGAACATTTAAATTACACCGACCTCCAGTTGAACCATCCTAAACTAAGTTGGCAGGTCGCTAGCAGAGATGGGCAAGATAAACATTTGAGCCAGATAAAAATAAAGATAAAGATATCTGCCGCTCTTTGACAAGATAAAGATAGAAGATAAAGATAACATTTTGGTTAGAAGAAGATAAAGATAAAGATAAAGATAAATTTATCTTTCGCATGAGATAAAGATAAAGATTCAGATAAATTTATTTTTTCATACAAGATAAAGATACAGATACAGATAAATGTTCGTTCAGTTGAAAACAAAGGCAGCACAGAGTTTATAAGATTTTATAAGTTTATAAGTTTCAGTAAAGTTTTAAGGTATTGACAAAATTCTTACCAAATACAAATACCTTACAAAATTCTTACCAAATACAAATACCTTACAAAATTCAAAATAAAGTGGGACAAAATGCATTGAGAAGAAAATCAAATTGAAAAACAAATGCATTCAAGTGTATTACACCACAATAAAATTTCTCTAAGCACTAACATTTTGTACGAAAGAAACTCCTACAAATTCAAAAGCAAAATCTGAGTTTCATTTTTCAGGATCAGCAAACACCTGTTTACTGTTTATTTTTAACATTAGTGTCATTTCAAAATTCGTGTCAGTCATCCGCTGACGCTTAGGAATTAGGATTAAGTATCATTCCACCAAAATTAAAAATCCTCTCCACGGGGCCTGATGAGGGTAATGGAGTGTTGTATTTTAAAAAGGTTTCTTTTACATTTGGAAATGCATGAAGCATTTCTAACTCAAAATTTGCGGATGCCAGATAAAGCTCACATTCTCTTTCAACCGTAACACGCAAGTCTGCTTCGTCATCCTGAGCTTCAACGAAAGGTTCGTATCCAAAAAAATCGTCACGATTTACGTTAAGATTAGACGAGACGGAAGATTCACTTGATTCTATTGATTGTGACGACGATCTGGCGGAGAAGAATTGGTCTCCGCATTTATCTTCTATAACGGTGTCGATAAACAAACGCTTCACCTCAGCACGCTGCTGCTCTGGAGCCCATCGTAATTTAAAATACGGATGCGATACTGCTGCCACAACTGCATCGTTGTGCTTTTTGCGAAGATTCACAAAACTGGAAAAGCGTGCATTGAATTCGGCAAGCAAAATGTTTGGAAGTTTTTCACAGAGATTAGGATTTTCGGAGTTAAGTTTTTTTAGCGATGCTTCTACGACAAGTAGAGTTGGAATGACCTCCCCGTAGAAGCATCCAGAGCCATGCCCGCTTTGTCCAGAATCTCCTTGTATCCTGTCAAGTGCCACCGCAATTGGTCTTGTGCATTGCTGATATTCATTTAGAAATTTAATTTCAGCGGAGGTCAATGCAACGGTACCTGTCAATTGCATTAAAACATTGACAGTCAGCATACACTATACTATACTATAACTATATACTTATAACCTAAGAATAAATTTCGGTAGATCTTATGGTTACGTACCTGCTGCAAGAAACGATGTATGTAAATTGTCTCCAAGTGTCAAGAGGGACGTAATTGAATCATATAACGAATTCCACCTGGTGGGCACGGGTGTTTTGACGGCTTTTCCTGACAACTTAACGACGGCTTCGTTCTTCTTGGTGAATCGAGAGATGGCATTCCAAAATCCCGTACATTTTGCAAACGCAGATCGCTGTAACTTATTACCTCTATTTACTACATTTTTGCACGTGCAAATTAAATTCAGCGTGTGGCTTGTGCAAGGATGGCAGGGTGGTAATGTTGCGGTGTCGCTGGAACATTGTTCTGATTGAGTTGCCATTGCAGATAATTCAATAATTTCCATTTCATCGTCAGAGTTTTCTTGTTCCTCAAAATCACTTTCGTCACTGTTATTGTCACTATCACTTCCTATTTCTTCGTCACCAAACTCACAGAACGCTTTCAAGAAATTTGCTCCATTATCGCAGGTTCCTTTCTTGACTTTAGAAATTGGAATTTCAAATTCTCGGAGGATGGAGGATATAAAGCTTGCAATTCTATCATACGTGTGTGAACCTTTGAATCGCTTGCAGGCAAGTAAGAGTGACTGTCTTTCAAGTGTACTCACTTTAATCTTAAAAAGACAACGAACATTTTGATAAAATCGGAAAATTATAAAATTGTAAAAAAATAGTATACAGAAATTAAAATAGTTTAATTACCCAATGTAACGTGCAGCCGAGAAAACCCCGCTTTTTTCCTTTACTTGTCCAACCATCTACAGTAATGGCGAAGAACTTAAGAGACTTAAAAGTGTCTTTCATAATTAATTTCATCTCTGCTAATTCCTCCTGAGCTCTTCTCATTAACGTTGGCCTAGTAATTGGATCCCATCGTCCTTCACTGGCGTCTGTTTGAAACATTACATTCCACATATTTAGCAAGTGATCCAAATTGATCATTAATTAAAAGACTAAAGTGGAATTCTTAGGTTTGCCTTTAATTAATTTCTTGTATTCGTCCTCTTCCACGGTTTTAAACGGATGAAGTCCCCTCACTATAAAACGCATTTGTGATCGGTCACTTTTTGACATATTCAACCGTGGCCGTTTCGTGTAAACTGAGTCAATTCTGGGTTGGCCTCGTTCCGGAGGAATTGGCAAAGTTGCCGTTGGTTTTTTGCGGTTCTTGTCACTTCCTTTCTTCTCCCGGGTGTAAACATCTACCAGTTCCTTGTGATGCTTCTGAAATTCAAAAACATTACGTTTGTGCCGTTATAAAATATTAACTGCTATTTTTTAAATGTTAATTATATTTATTCTAATTTGTCATAGCTCCAGTGACATAAATTAAATAAATTCCGATTCAGAATGCATTTTAATTTGCATTTAATTTCGACTTACTTTTAAGTGATTCAAAAAATTTCCCGTAGATTTGATTTGTCCTTTCACTGTCATTGCACAATTTTTGCACTGCACAGTAACATTAATTCCGCTACGAGATTGGATTTCAAAATACTTTCCATTTAATATAAATGGAGTATGCAATGAGAGGTCCATCGGGCTGTGGTTGTTCTCTTCTTCCTCCATATTTGTTGAAGCTTAATTAAAACTGCTGAAACTTTACTTTCGTTGAAAATTAAATTAAATTCTACTTAATAAATAAATTCAGTGAAACAAAGCATTCAGTAAGTAAAATAAAAATGCAATTGTCTGTTTACATTATAAAAGGTAATTACAACTGATCCGCCTGTTGGTCTTGAAATTGGGGCAATGTAGGTACAATAATGCGTAATGCTATTTTCATGTTGCTTTTCATATGAATAGGCAGACAGACATACATTGATCAGAGGATGGCTGTTTTTCATTATTGAATAGTAAAGCCTATTTTTATCTTTGCTACTTGCCAGGGTAAAAGATAAAGATAAATATAAAGATAAATTAACGTCGGCAGCCAGATAAAGATAAAGATATAAGATAAATGAATGACGAGTCTAAGATAAAGATAAAGATACAGATAAAACGAAATATATACAAAGATAAAGATACGAGATAAAGATATATCTTATCTGTATCTCGTATCTTTTTATCTGAGATAATTTATCTTGCCCATCTCTGGTCGCTAGTTAGGGTTAGGAACATTTTTGGTGGCCCGTGAGGGGAGTGGTGGTCGAAGTAGTGAAGATGGAGAGGGCAGTGAAGGCCAGAGGACTGATTCGTCGAGAATTCGACAATCTTTACAATCGGATTGAGGGGATTTTTGGGCAGGATCCAGTACCCAAAGAAGAGCTCAAAGCTACGTACCAAGTGATTTCGAAGACTTTCAAAACGCTTGTCAATCATGACAACACCGTGGTTGAAGCCATGCTGGATGCCGATCTCTCCGAAGAAGAGGCGAACAGACTGATGGATGAGATGACGGGTTTCCGGGAGCGTTTTGAGCGTCTCACATTGAGGAAAGACGAAGCACTGGCGCCCCCGGAGGCTAATCTTACTGCGACAACGGAAAGTGTCAATGGAGGGGCTGCGATGAGTGACGGAACTCCTGTACGGAACTTCAAGCTACCGGTGCTGGAAACAAGTTCAGTGGCCAGCTCATCGATTGGTTGGGATTTTGGTCCAATTTTGAAAATATCCACGAGGATCCTTACCTTCACGGAAGCGATAAATTCAGTTATTTGCTTCAGGCGCTCGAAAAAGGAACGGACGGCTACGAGATTGTGTCCACTTTTCCCCCTTCCAATGAAAACTACCCTAAAGCGGTCCAGGCGTTGAAGGAGCATTACGGAAATGAAAGTCTTGCTCCAGGTCTACATCCGGAAGATTCTGAAGCTTGTGACTACCAACGCCAACTCCAAGGAGAAAATTCCAGTGAAGCAACTTTACCTGAAGTTAAAATCACATCTAGGAGCGCTGGACAGTTTGAAGTTAGAGAAAACTGACCGATCGACCTGGCTGTTTCCGTTGGTGGAGTCTTGCTTACCTGATAGGGTACTCTATAACTGGCAACGGAATCCTTCAATGTCTGCTGAGAACTGTGAAGGGCAACGAACCGGCACCAAGTTGGACCAGTTAATGGACTTCGTAAAGAAGGAAGTGCAGATTCAGCGGAATGTGGACATTACCCGAAGTTTCGCTAAGCCAGTCGCGACGCAATCTCGCCAAGGCCACACAAGAGAAAGCACACAAGAGAGATATCGTTCGAATGATAAACGGAAATTTCCAGTTTTTTCAAGCATGCATTCTGGGGACATAAAACGATGCGTGTTTTGCCAAAAAGACCACCATGACTGCCGAAAATGTTTCAAAGCAAAGTACATGACCCATGACGAGAAACTGGACGCCTTGCTAAACGCCGGTCTTTGCTTCAGATGCTGCCAGCCAAAACATATTTCAAAGAATTGTCCAAATTACTCCCATTTGAATTGCGGTCACTGCGGCGGTAACCACGAAGGTGTAATGTGTCTGAAGGAGAAAAATATAAGGAGTTTTGGGATAAACTCCAAGAAAAGAAGTGGACCACCAGCAAAGAAAGCAAAACAAGAGACACAGGCGACAAGTTCGTTTGCAAATTTGGAATGTTCCCACAAAGTCACTTTGCAAACAGTGATTCTGAAATTAGTCAACGGTGCCAAAGAGAGAGTGGTCCGAGCCTTCATTGACAAAGGCTGTCAAAGGACATATGTTTTGACTAAGACCGCCCAAGCCATAAAACTGGAGCCTCATGGAATAGAACGAGTAACTCATAGTTTATTCGGTGGATTTCAACCTGTCGAAACGCATCAAATCTACGATGTCGCCGTGTGGTCTGTGGACAACAAGTTTTCATGTGAAATGGAGGTTCGAGATAAGCAGCGCCTTGGGATCAATATTCCTCGTGTTCAGAAGCATTTTCCTAACTTGGTACGCGAACTACAGAAGAACGGCATCCTGCTCAGTGATTTATGCACTAATTCAAAGGAAGTTGAACTGGTAATTGGCGCTGATATGTATGAGAAAATAATGATCGGAGAGTCAAAGAAGTTGGAAAATGGTGGCGTGGCAATCAATACCAAATTTGGATGGACACTACTTGGAAAGCTGAAGGAACCAAAACGCAAACCTGCAAAACGTTTCAAGTATATGAACATAAATGTTTAGTTAATTTATTGGTCAGTTATTTTAGGCTTAAATTTCGGTTAGCTGGGTCTTTGATTGTTACAGATTTCAGATATCAATTTACGACTTGCAGTTTAGCAGATTTCATTTGAGACTACCAAATTAAATAATTTGATCCATCAGATGACGTATACATATAA
>VYYJ01001818.1:0-26762 GCA_021029165.1 Cyphoderus albinus
AGAAGGAGAAAATTGATCGAAATGTTTGTTATGTTCGTAGATCCATGCATCATCCTTCCCATGATTACGTCCACGTCTGCCTTGAGGATCTGTGGTAGTAGCAGTGAAGCAAAAATAACGGGCATAAATCTTTTAAACTTTACTGCAAAATGGCATTTCTTAATATCGTTTTTTTTATTAGCTGTTTTTATAAATGTAAAGAAAGACTCAAGTGAACTGAAAAGGAACACGCTTGACTTTATCGTATTCTGCATTCTTGAAATGACATTGAGAAAATATATGCGTAGTGGCGATTGAGAATGGATGAATAAGTAAGAAAAGAATAAATTACCTTGGGACGCATGGAAATTATTTGTGTCCGACAGTGACCCACTTCCATTCTCTTTATGAGGATCATTAGGCACAGAGGCCAGATCTCTATCTGACTCTCCTCCTCTTGATCCTTTCTGCCTTCTCCGTTCTTTATTCTGTCTGTTTCGACTTCTATATTGGCCACCATTGTTACGGTTCCGTGACTGTTTATTATTTTTTCCGCGAGAATCCACGGAATCCCTTTCATTTGATAAGTTTCTCTCTTCTTCAAGTAATGAATGAGATTTTCCACTTTCCACGACCACATAATCGCTGTCATTGAGAGAGCCTTGTAGCTTGTCCCGACTGAGCATATTATTTGCAGTGGTGGCAGCACCAAAGAAGGATGACGAGACTCCGGGTTGACTCCGGAGATTGTTGAGAGAGTTATTATTGGTTGTACCACTTGTCGAAGTGGAAGCAGAGGAATGAGTATTAATTCCTCTGGAGGAGTCCAAATTTCCATAGGTGGACGCTAATGCACCTTTAGAGTTCTTGTGCTCCCCATCCTTGCCACTTTGTGCGCTCTCAGCGTTTTCCTGATGAAGTTTATCTAGTGAAGAACGCGCTTGTCCGGTAATAATGTTGGGCCAGTGTGGAGCTGAATTTAAATTGGGTTCTTTATCTCGTAATAAATCAGCATTTAGACTGTTCACTGGAGATATGTTCATTTCATGATCCGACTCACTTCCCTCCAGCTCCAGCTGCTCAAGTTGTTGCTGTTGTTGTCGAGATCGCGAGCGGGACAAAAATGTTTTATTAATTTTTTGCAGTATGGTTGAATTTTTCTCTTCGTCCCTTCCAAAATGATGCGATGGTGCGTTATTATTCGCATTTTTACTGCTCGACTGTCCCGGTCTTTTTCTGCCGTTACGCTGAGCTTCTCTACTATCACCAGTTGTTTCGCTGGATGAAGATGATACATCTTGTGGGATAAAATATGATTTCTCATAAACTGCAGTAGCGGCTGTGTCATCTGAAGATGAGTAACCGCTTTTTTGTCCTCCTTCGCTATTACCAGCAATAATATGAGGCTTATCCATTACTTTCCCGTAATGCTCTCCTGAGCCACCACTTGAGCTGTCGGGTTGACTGCGGCCAGTAGCGGCAGCATCCGTTTGAAATCTCTCTTCGGATTGCTCATTGTGCTCATTGTGTTGCATGTTACGTCGGGACGCGACTCTCCCATAATAATAGCCTCGCCGCGAATGAATTGCTTCATCATCCTCGTTCCCTTCCTCTTCTCCCCGTTGCGGTTCATCTCCTTGCGGCGTTTCATATGTGTCTTTGGTTTCCTCTTCGTTGAAGTCGTTGTCCTCCTCTCCTCTTTTATTTCCATTCTCATCATTCTCTTTTCCTTCCCCCATTGTCTGTCGGGAAAAGCTCAATTTGGAAGCAAAAGTTTTGGCGTTTTTCAGCTTTCTTGCGAGTTTCTCGCGGTGAGCGGAAGTGAAAGTTGAAACAGAGTCGTCCCTAATAACACTTCCACTACCAGCAGCACCACCACCAGCATCGCCATTAGAATTTGTACTTTTACGAGTCCTCGAGAAACTTTTACGAGTCCTCGAGAAACTTTTTCGAGAGCGGTAATGTCTTATTGAGGATATGACAGGGAACTTATTGCTATTTACATGGAACACAACATCACTGACATCTCCATCCTCATTATCACCAACGTCATTTCCCTCACTTTCATCAAACATTTTTGAGCTGAAGGGACCATCACCCTTTTCTTCCCCGGTTCTAGCCTGTTGACTTTGTCTGTGATGAGGAAGGAGTGTGGAGCCAGCAGTGCCACTTCCACTGCTATTATTATTAGCAATCAGTCTAATGCTTCTAATACTTCTCGTTTGTTGGCCAACTTTTTCGCCTACTACGTTTGTATTACTTTTCCCACCATTACCACTGCTACTGCCTGTGGAATGGCTTTCTGTCAAGTTTGTGCCTCCATCCTCATCCATCGCTTTTAAAAAGTCTGCTACATTGCTATGTGGAGCCCAGAGTTTTGACCTCTGTTGCTGCTGCTGCTTGTGCTGCTCCTCCGAAAAAGCCGTACTTCCATTTTCTTCGAAGCGATGATGAATGTTTGGTATTGTAGTAAAAGAATAAGAGGGTGGAGAAGAGTAAGCAGTGGGTGTAGATGTGAAAGCAGAGCTGGAGCTACTAGCTAAATTGGGTGTTGTTACTGTTGTTGTGGATGGTGATAATGTAGATGTTGGGGACGATGGCTGCGTCGATTGTACAGCATTCCTAACTGTTTCATTGTCATTTTTCAGTTGACTTCCTCTCAACAAAGCTGGGCTCGTGCCATTATTTTGCTGAGAAAATTTACTCTCATTCAGTATTCTACTAGTTGTGCTTTCAATACTGAATGAAGATGCAGCAGCAGCAGCGGTGGTGGTGGTTGCAGCGGTGGAAAGGGTAATACCATCAAGGCCGCCGCTGCTGCTACTAGTGCTGCTGAAGCTGTTGGTGGTGGTAGCAGCATCAGCGGATAAAGTGGTCTTGCTGATATTTGTTGATGCTGTTGTTGTTGTCGTCGAAGAGGGGATTTTTACAACAGGGGACGTGGAATGTTCCACGAGGATGATGCTTTTATTTCCGCCTCTATTCTCCTCCGTAATTCCACTACCACCAGCGATAATGGCAGTAGCATCATCGCCAATTCCATTCCCACACTGGCAAAGAAGCCACAGAAGGAGCAGGGAGATCGATACTGACCAGCCGTGATTGTTCATGTTTTTCTTTTCCTCTTTCTACTTTTTTATTATCTCTCTCATGGGGCGCAAATTGAAAATAAAAAATGTACAGATACGGTGGTAGGCAAGTAATGGGCTTTCACTTAGTCTGCTCCAAAAACCCGTGAGCCAATGTAAACAGGTGGACGACAAGTCTGGGAGAAAGACTGGAAAGACGCAGAAGAAGCCTGCAGTTTTTCATACCCAATGATTTCATGACCGTCGCCATTACCATCATGATTCAAGTCAGGTGTTTCACTTCTTCATTTTTATGAGTCCTTTTACTCATAGTCAGAAGAATGCTTTAGAACCACGAAGAATGAATTCGAATTCTTGTACATTCACTACTTCACACACGATGAAACTCTTTTATTTTATAGTAGCTCAAATCCACACAAACACAAAAGGAGAGAGGAAATTGCATGTGTTCATCTGCTGTGGCCGTGTGGCCACCACACACTCACAAGTTGTGAGTCACAACTATCTATCTACCTCTCTGTCACTTCACTGAACACAAAACTGAAAGCTTTCAGAGAACAAAATGTTTCAGAGTCAGAATGAAATGGCTTTCTTCACACTTGTGAGTACAAAGTCACTTTTTACGTCGAAATGTGTGCTTCTTCCACCTGAAGTATTAAGAATGTGAGGCAGATGCTGGTCGATGATGTTGACAATCTTTACTTGTCCGTTTTTTCTTTCGGAAAATAAAACTTTACAATGTGGGTATAAAATGAAATAACTTGGAGTTTTTCTTCTTCATGGAGTTTACACATTTGGTGATGCTGATAGAAAAAAGAAAAAAAGAGAAAGTTTTTTTTTGCTTTCAGTGAAAGTACTTGTATAAAGTAGTGAGTAACAAATAAGAGTAAATGTTATGGTGGCAGTGGTAGTCTTGTATAGTGGTTGTTCTGCTAACAGTAAAGTTTAGTTTTAGTGTATGCATGCTGCTCAGCGCTGCCGTCGTTGTTTTTGACATGATGTACCATAGCACGTCAGTACATGTTACTTACAGTTTCTCCGAAATAATCAAAAATGACATGACATTCTGCGAGTTAAAAAATATTCATTCGTTTTACTATATTTTTATCACTGTGGTTGCTCGTATATAATAATGATGATTCATGTCCACCCTAATCCTAGGCTTTATATTTATTTACTAAGAGGAAGACAAAGTGTGAGTAAATAAGTGGATACAACTTTGCTTCTGTTCTACTGCGCTACGTTTGTTAAATAGTATAGAGTACTTGGAGAAAGAGATGTGATGTGACACAATTTTTTCTTCTCTCACAAAGTTTCTAATTTGTCATCGTAGAGAAATCTGTCAGATTAGATAGTGCTCTGTATACTAATGTTGTGTCATAAGAAAGAAAAAGATGTTGGCTACTGTCTAAATTAAAAAACGTGGTGGCACTGGCAGTAGTTGTTTATGAGGAAACAGAAACAGTCACACTCATGACATCATCTGTATTGTGTCGTAACGTTTTCTCAGAACAAGAGAACTTCATCAAAAAAGGACTCTTCTTTTCTTTCTATCTTACTTACTCACTCACTCCATCATTTGCGGCTGAGAAGAGAAAAAGGCCGATAGTTATGTGCTTGTACTGTAAAACAAAACGGTGGTTGTGTGGAACTGTCCATAGTAGTGTTAACTGCAGTAGTTTTTTATACTTACTTTTCTCGTGTTCCATTTTTCCTTGATGTTGTTTGAAGCTGTGATCATCAACCCCCTCTTTCCTTTCAACCACAGGAAATGGCGTCATCTGAAAAACACATCATTAGTTTGGCTCGGTTTATTTTACATTCGCCATATTTTACAGCTACGTCTACACTGCGCCAGTTATTTTTACAGAAAATCGAAAGGACAATTTAAAGTGGATGTGAAAAGAAAGGAAATGATGACACGGCTTTGTACTTATTTATAGAGTGAGGTCTCCACACTAAACTCAACCACCAACTCACACTCTAGTTACACAATTAACGAGCTCGGCATTAAACAAAATGTAAAATATGTGCAGATATCACGAAAAAAGCACCCATATATTTATGTAAATGATGGTGTTCATGAATACAGATACATTACTTATACAGAGTGAAAGCATTTTTTTCGTTTTGAAAAAATATATTTCTTTTTTCTTTTAAATGAAGGAGAATGAAGGATTAAGTACTTTTTCCTTCGTTCTCATCTCTCAGAGGGACTCTATTAAAAGGAGAAGGGAAATGGAGGAGAGGTCTTTGAAGGTTTTTACATTTTCGTTTTCTTATTTCTGCCTGCATGCTCCATGGTGCTCATTTCTTAGGCAAACAAAGCAGTCACATTGTAGGAAAGCAGACATGAAAGTACACTTGCCATACGTTCTCATTTTAGGCGAACGGGAACACTCGAAGGATCACACAAATTTATTTCGCAAAAAGAGCATTTCGTAGAAGAAAAGGAAAGGAAAAGAGGTATTAAGAAGGAAAGTGAAGTGGGAACTGGCGAAAATGTGTCAGACTTTGAACCTGCACTTTGATATAATAATGCTAAAGAAAATGTTAAGGAATATTGTCTACGAGATATCATCATATCCGAGAAAGTTCTTTACTTTTTCTCTCTGATATGTCTGCCTCCTTTTTGTGCATGTTTTCAACCATTAATCAACCAGTCAAGTGCACAATGGAAGAAACAAGAAAGGAAAAGTAGAATATGGGATAAGTTGAAAACGGAGCTTTTATACATTTTTATTATTATGATTACAAGGCCTTGGTAAAAAATACTCTTTTCACTCTGCAATCGTTCATTCTCTCAGAGTTTTCATAAAGGATTGAAATAGCGGTAAAACTGCTTTTGTTTGACAATTTAATAATCCAAAATAGCCGAAAGTCAAACTAGGAACTGAGTTGAGGCACTGGTCGTCAGGTCAGATTGTCTTGAGACGGTGATACGAAAATGAAAATAAACTTTTGATCCTTCACCCACTTTCTTGATTACCACTGCTAAAGGGACAACGCTATGCAATTAAATTAGCATGTTTTCCTCCACACCATTAATTTATGTGACAATCAGCTCAATTATCTGCTATGTCACGTCCTCTCAATTCATAATAAATTAAACATGGTAGTGACTGCATCACTACTTCGCAGAATAAATTATGCTGACCTATCAAACTCTGATCGTTGAGTAAGCCAGGTTTCGACTTTCGACTATTAATTCCAGTCCAGTGTTGACTCTTCTGTTTGTACCAATATGAAAATAATTGGAACGTTTACATTCCATCTTCATGAAACTTTAAGGTTGGCCTTTAAGTTTGAGTTACTTTTCTTTTGGAAAATCCATTTCTTCATGCATTGCAAAACGAAATTGAAGATAAGCTGTTGGCTGAAGAATGTTTTGGTTCCATCTGCACGCTTCACATTTCAAGTGGAGTGAATATGTCTTTGGAGTGCGATAAAAATACCATCCCACACATCGAGCGTCTTTGTCTCAATGCTCGTCCGTCTCACTCAACAATAAACATTGTCTTCGTACACATGCTCAAGGGACCGACTAGACAGATGCTATTGGGGATTGCAATATTTATATATGAAACGAAAAGCAAAAACATTCACAGCTTTCAACCTTTCATTTATTTGTTGCTTGTAATATTTTTTTACGTCTGCACAGCAAAACTATTTGCCTATTTGCACAAGGAGACTGAATACGAATCGTAACTTTTTCTTTCACTCTTGTCTTCACTTGACTTGGCTATAAGACAAAACGTTCCTAATCCACGGAAGGAAAGAGGGCCCCGTCCCGTCGTATGAATTCTAAATTAAATTCCGCTACACTTTCCTCGTCTCTGCAGACTAACTAATGTAAGCAAAGTTGTATCTTGGAAATAATAAAATATGGAGAGAAAATATCCATCCTCGTCCGTCATCATCATGTGTCATGCTAAAGTGTTCTCATGTTTATTAAATTTTGACAACAACTTGAAACTTCAATGTCCCCTTCGAGTGGAAAATATATTAATGTATTATTATTGCCACCACTTTATATAATGACCGAGAGTTTTCCGCCGTAATAAAATGCAAAAAGCTAAGGGTATGCATTAGAGCATGGCTGCTGAAATATAAAAAAATGTTGGGACTGAGGAAAGGGAGAAAGGAGAGAGTAAAATTGGACGTAAACAAATTTGCCCAGAAATTATCACATTCTCTTGGACAAATTAAGATTTCATGTTTTTATGAGCTTTTTATAGAACCACTTCCTTATCATGGCAATCTCCGAACGCTTTACTCTTTTTTATTACACTTTCACTGTAACGGACTCATTTTTACTATAGAAGCATAAATATCAGGGTGCCTTTTTTGTCAGCCTGTATCCGTTTCTTCACTGAGACTATAGTCTCTATGCTTATTCATTGTTTATAAAGCAAAAAGGTTAATGGCTCAGTATATGTTTAGGTGAGCTTCTATATAGCTGCCTTGAGAATGTGGTATGACAAAACAGCACAAAAATAGATGCTTATATTTTAGGTGCTTTTAGCAGTGGTCCCTCCTTTTAAAGAGTAAAAGCAGACAGCAAGCAGATCTCTCTTTTCCCACCTTTCTTGACACTCTCCATATAGAGCCTTGAATAAATTGAATGAGTGATTGTATTGAGTAAAACACGTTTTTACAGTTTGCTCCCACTTTTACTTCCACTCTTTCTCAGTCAAAGCTAAAAATGTTTTTCTTTTCCTTTATAAAAAAAAGAAAGAAGACTTGAATAAATTGAATGAGTGATTGTATTGAGTAAAACACGTTTTTACAGTTTGCTCCCACTTTTACTTCCACTCTTTCTCAGTCAAAGCTAAAAATGTTTTTCTTTTCCTTTATAGAAAAAGAAAGAAGCGGCACGATTTCACTATGATTCAAGTGGCACGGATGGTGGTTTGTTGTAAACAGGGTAAGTTTCTTTCCCACCAATAATAAAAAGTGGCAGTAAAAAAACTTTACAGATTTAGATTTGCTGCGTTATGTAAGTCTGTCGCTCTCTTCTGTCTGTCTGTGGCACGTAAAAAGTGTTATTATCGTTTCTGGTTTACACATGGTGTACTTTTTAGTTTACTTTACTACATTTTTCTAAGCTCTTCAACACTTCGCTCCACAGCAGGTCTTTTCCTTTTTGAAAAGTTGTGAAAAAATAAATAGGATTGAAGGAATGAATGCAATGCACTGTGGATATCAGTATCAAGTTTCGAGTCGTTACATTCTAAATTATCCACAGTCCATAACAAATATTCACTAACTGTTATTATTACACCTCCCTCTGTCGAATTGTGGTCGGCGCCACCGGCCTGGATATTGGATACTGAACCGGAATTTGTCAGCTAGCCCATAAATATCATTACTGAACTAGAATGGTGCACATATTTGGGTAATGTGCAATAACAATAAGTAACCATTTTAAGTGCATCGCCTTTTCCCGTAAATATTTCTTTCCTTTTGCTTTCTCCCGATAATAATAATAATAATACATTCGGCAAAAAATTGCAAATCGCACATTTAAGTGCACACTGCTTGCTGGCTGACTGGCCTCGGCCGCCAAAATAATGTAAAAATATGTAGAGAATGTAGCACATTGTTATCACGTGAGGATTTCATATTAGGTGACTTGATTTGTTTTGCTTTGTTTTTTTGTTCCCACCCGAATTTTTAACCTCCATAACCTCCAGATTTTTCCATCTGTTCATATTCTCACTTCACTCCCATCCCGTTCATGCTGTGTAGATTTCACACTGAGAAGATTTCATTCGGATTTTGTAAGGTCATGCAGTTAATCGCATAGGTTCATTTTACACCCTTTTATTGCAAAAGTAAATAACAAAAATTCATTATTCGGTGTTATATAACGTTTGACCATTAAATTTGTAATTTGGATCTCACAGAAATGAAAATGTAGTCCAGACTCTGTTGCAAAACGTTTAATTTCTTCATTTTAAACCTCTTACACAACAATATCGCAATACACATGTGTTGCGTTCGTGGATAATGTACATACATAGGTTTAAATTGTAATTGTAAACAAATAGGTACGTGTTTTGGAAAAAAATGTTCAAAAGAGAATGCGGGAGAGTAAATATTAAGTTATTTCTATGGGGCTACAGAAGCATCCTGATGATGAGGACGGAGGTGAACCGAAGGTTGTTTTTTCCTGTGGGTTTGGTATGATCCATAAAATTCACTATATAGACACCTACTTTAGATAGCAACTTTTTTATCTGCCTGCGATAATAATATAAACACTTTTCCCTGCTCCTGTGACCTCCTACGGTACCTCCACTATGCACCATTCTATGACTATATTTATACAGGAAGTGATGCAGCTTTACGAGCTGCTCCATTCCATCACGGAATAGCAAAAAGGGGAAGATAATAGGAGTCGAGTGAAAATGTTACCTTGCGGTGACCTAGCAAGAACAAACGTGCAGTAAACATTTTTCTGCTCTTGGATTATTACGTTAGCCTTGGTGTGTTTTGCTCTTCATGATCATGATTGTCGCTGAACTCTTGTGCTTTGTGTACACACGTCCCCTCAAAAATTCGGTTTATGCGATGTGAATGAGCAAGAGGAAAAGAAAATGAAAGCTACGGAATTGCACCAAATGGCTGGAGCTGCGAGAAAGGTGCTCTGCTCTGTTCTTTTTAAGTTGAGTCACTTTCTCCGCTTCTGGATGAAAGTCGAGGCAAGCCGGGTAAAAAAGTCAACCGGGAGCCCAAAATAACATGAAGTTGTAAAACAGGCAGCTATACGCGAGGAATTTTTTTATACCTGCTAATTTGTCAAGCCAGAGGGCAAAGTTTTTTCATTCAGGTTATACTATGACTTTGAGTGAAAATGAAAAAGTGTGCTGCTGGCGCGTAATCCCACTACAAAATAAAAAACACGGCATCCAAAAAAAATAACAAGAATGCGCACATCCTTTTCTGCGAAAAGTGAGTAAGTAAGGTAGTTAGAGTATTCCGAAAAGTACGTAAACAAGTAGCTCTAGTGAGTTTCAATGGAAAAGATGAGAATACAAAAGACGGAAGGAGAGAAAAAAATGTTGCAAGTTCCCGAAAAACACCCTTTGAGCCCTGCCTTTTTGTCTTTGAAAGTCATTGTGGTGAACACAAGGCGTGTGTGCATTGTTTATGACGTCTTGAACCGTAACAAAACCCTATTACGCTGGTGGCAACAACCTGGGCGGAACATAAGTGGAATGAGTAATTGTGTACAAGGCAAATTTTTATAAGTATGCCGCATTGCACAATAAAGATTGCCTTCAAAAACGACCCCGTTCGTACCCACACATATGCAGCTCCAGTTCTTCTATCTTTCTCCTTTCTTCTTCAATTTGTTCTTTCACCTGAAGAAAAGTTTATTCATCATGAGTAAAATGGAGCAAGCAGTTTTAGTTTACTTAACTTCATCTCTGCGTTTTGTTTAGTTTAGGTACTTTGCATACTCTCATGCTCATTTCTTTTCTCTCAACTTAACTCATTCACTCAGTCATGAATGCGAAGCCGCTTAAGTTGTTTTTTATTCTTCCGGATGGGGAATGCCATAATTTGCTTTCTTGTTGTTATTGTTGCGTGATGTTTGCCCACGAGAAGGATAGACAAGTCGAGTTCACCTACTTACAAATTAAACGAGAAGGAACAAGCAAATAAAAACAGTTGAGAAGAGAAAAGAAGAGAACAGTTTTCTCCTCTCTCCTTTGTCTACCAACCCGCGTTACTTAAAATATCCAGTGTAACTGAAATGACATGAATGATAGAAGCAGCATCAGCGGTAACGTCGCATCGGAGTATTCTCATGTTCATTTTCAAGAAGAGAGAGTGAAAAGGAAGAAAAGTACATAAAAAAGAGGTTTGATGATGATGTTTGCGGTTTTCCCTCTGTGTGAACATTTTATAGTGTAGACATTGTCCTTAGCTAAAAACAAAGGATGAGTAGGGAAAGAGAAAAATCTACTGCCAGTCATCGTTCAGTTAGAGTCAAGAGGAAAACAGTAGTAAGCTTGAAAAGTGAAGTGGATTTCACATCAAACAAGCGAAACAGCTGGAATTGTATAATAAAGTTACACAGCCGAGAGAGCTCAGAGCTCGCTTTTCTCTGCTACTATTACTACGATCGTAGTTACGGCAAGTGTAACCTACGGTATACGGTAAGTAGGTAAACGATGATGTGAATAGTTTTGTCATAGTTTGCGTTTTTCTCTCTTCCTTTCTTCCCCCAAACGAACGAGTGAAGGTCTTTGCTGGAACGAATTGAAACAAGAAAAGTAGCGTAATGCTTGCAACGTAATGTAATACTCTTTCAAAGAGATAATATTCTCGGCGAGAGACAGAACGAAACGAGTGCGGTTTGAAAGGAAGTGAAGGTATAAAGAGAGAGGAAGAAACTCATTTTTTTAAAGCAGCTCTTTTTTCTTATTTTTTAAAATCGAAGTGAAAGACAAGCAATATACATAATAGCGTTCACTCTACTTTTCCTATTCATGCCATTAAGTACGTGTACTTACGACGGAACTTTGGGGCAATAATAGTTGTCTCCTTGTTTGCCAGAATGGAGATAGACAATGAATGGTGTTTTTACTTTGTGAATGAAAATGTGAACGCTGTTACACTTTCTCAGAAATAGTTACCGTTTCTTCTTCGCTGAATATATGCAGGAAGGCAGATCAAAGCAGAGGAAAGACGAGGGAGACGAGAAGCGAAAGAGAAAGAAAAGGGGAGAGTGAAAAAGTCAACCTGGCATGGAGCGTACTCACTTCACTCAGTCAGTACCTTGAGAAAAGCTTTCTCCTCCACTTCATCTCCATCTTCTTGTAAATGGTGTTTGCTTGCTTGCATGCATGATATGCGTGCACCCATGCACACTTTACTTTCACCTTCTTACCGTGTTCATGCCTAACCACCGCTGACTTTGACTCTGACTTGAGCGAGTCACTCAGAAAAAAAAGATGTGCCTACGTACTTATTCACTCAGTCAGTCATTCTCTCACGGGCTTCTTCTTCCCAGTTTTAGTCGCCTGACATTCCCTTGACAGGTTGACTGTTGTGATATCCGCGGTTACGAAAAAGTGATCTCGAGCGAGTGTACTTACGACGATATATGCATGCATGCATCCACTTTCTTATTTCTCATCAACATCATCATCGTCATCATCATCAACATTCACTTACTTTTTTTCTCCTCTTGTTGATTTGATGGCTTGCAATAATGTACCTTCACAGAGGCTTCACATAGCCCACCACATCACTTTCCTGCTTTTTTTTCTTTTTATCCACCGACAACTCGCTTTTTTATACCGCAAGAATTCTTCTCAACTGTTATGTAGGTAGACTACTCAATTGACAGTACAAAAAAACGGAGCAAAAAAGTTTTGTTATTCGAGAGTTTTTCTTCGTTTTTGAAGTATTTTCATCTGGGTATGTTCTGAGTTTGTTTGCTATCTCACTCTGCATTAAAAATATGTTACTGATTTTGTAAAATGTAGTATGTCGATACTGGGAAATCTGTAGGTACATATAATATGTTGTTTGTTAAATTGTTACGAACAATCTTATACTTTTTGTATTTACAAAATGTGTCTCTCCGAACTCACGTAGATACGTACGATGATGTGGAATTGGAATGTTGCGGTTTGTTGCAACTTGTGTTACCTTAAGTGAATTGAATTCTAATACAAGCCTTGTTTGCTTTCACTTTTTTCTGTGATGGGTTACGATAGGATGGGATAGCACACATACTTTCACCTAACATATTTCCTTTGAAAGTGTAGATTCTTTTAGATGGCTCGTTGATGAAAGCATAACAGGAAAATAATACAAGGAGAGAGAGAGCAGACACAATTTCATCACATCATATCGTCTCATTTCGTCTTGGAGAAAGAAATTTTTAGAAACCCTTAAGGCGTCTCTGTTTGTATTTTGGTGTTTCTCCTCTTCGTGATGTGACAACGTTAGATCTTAACTGCAAATCGGTCTGGATTCGTGTCCGCCTCCGACGTCATTGGTGGATGGATAGGCAAGAACGATTGGAATCCACGAATTCTACACGCATTCCTCAAGGTCTCAAGTCTCAAAGGCTTGTATTTTTGTAGTTGAATGTAAACTCAAATTTTCACTCGTGTTCGTAAAACTGGATTTTTCTCTTTCCTCTTGACTTATTTGGTTAAATAAAGCGACAATTACTGGAAGAAGGAGAGATAAGAGATGAGAAAAGAAGAGAAAAATTACATGCTCCATCCAGCAGATGTGGACCATCTACAGGCGACAAAGACTAGGACAGATATTGGATAATCTCTTGTTTTTGTTTTCGTTTCATCGAACCACTGGCTGTTCACTATGTACATTTTCGAGATGAAATGGTTGATGAAAAAAGTAATGAAAGTGGAGTCGCAGTGTGATTTGAAATACATACTTACACGAAATTGTTTTTGGATATATCACCATCGCCCACTTTCTTTTTGAAAGCGGAAGGGACGGCAGAGAAAATGAACGGTTCGACCATGCAATTTTCAAAGACTCCCAGTGCTAGCACGAAGCAAACGTAAAAAGGCGTTTGAGAGAAATGAAAGTGTTTGAAACCATCTGTTGAGCGTTCCTCTTTTAATGTATGGCTCTATGGAACGAAAGCATTCCTTTTTTCTTCTTCCCCTCCCTTGCTTCGATACATTTCCTGAAAAGAAACTTGTTCAAAAGACAGGTTTTCTCGATTCTATTTGTACAAACCACGTTTCTGGTTTTGTTTTCAGGAAGGGAAAGGGAATTTCATTTCATTCCTCCTATTCATTTCCCAATGAGCACAGCACAGAACTTTTGACTGCGTAAGTACCTATAATGTTTTACGTATTTTATAAGGAAGGGAATGCACGCTTCGTCGTTTCCATTCTATTTATATGCAACTAAACTTTCTGCGTTTTGATCATTCAAGCGGTCAGTGCTCGTTTCAGTTGAGATGGGCTGAGTGTGCGCTGTAAGAAAATTAAAAAAGGAAAAACTTCATTTCCTCTCTTCTGTACTCCACTGTTTTTGATTTTCATAATTAAAAGCAGAGAGGCTCAAGTATTAATAAGTTAGTTGACATTCTCTCGTTCTCTCTTTTTTCTGCGTCTGTGTCTGTGTTTGAGAGACAAAAGGCACGAGAAAGAGAGAGAGAGATGGGAAATGAAGAAATTGGAACGGAAAAAGTAAAAAGCATGTTTACAGGTGTAAATATCCTGAATGCCTCAATTTTTCATATTAAGGAAAAGAACACTTTTAGTATGGTGCGGTGTGATGCGATATGCGATAAGAGTTGCACAGTTGTTCAAACATACCATTTGAAAAATCTGGAGCATCTAATACAAACATTCGCATTCTAGGCGTTTGCTTGTTGAAAAACTATTAATTAGACTTTACTGCTTTCTTCTGAGGAAAGAAAGTTGTGAGTTATGTAAAGAGTAAATACCCCTCACGCTACTCCACTATCTTGTGATTTCTTTACAATATGAAACGTGAACTCCCATTTTGGTATGGAACAAAAAAAAGACTCAGAGAGGAACAAGAGGAAAACAACAGCATGCGTCAAATCTTTTATTGTTGTGACCCGAATAAAAGGAATCCTTAAAAAGTTGCTTCCTCATAATTACGTACATACATAAAAATGCTTCCTCTCTATAAAAATCGAGGTAGTTGCGAGTTATATTAGTCTAGTAAGTTGCAATTCCTCCGTAGAGAGCGAAATTTGTTGCAAAGTACGGGTGGTCCCTGGAGACCCCGGGAATCATAGGAAGCTACCAGCTTCCAGCTCGTCCTCATGTTCTCTTCCGTAATTTTGTGTTGTGCAAGCAATAAGCTGCCAGGACTTCTGTTCTTGTATTAAAAATTACTTCCAGCTCCAGTAACAACTGGCAAACCTAGCGAATCGTATTCCATTTTTGTTTGTAAACTTATGTACTAGTATGAGAGGTGTTTTCCCGTTTGCACTCAATAATGTGGGCAAGATGAGACTGAGACAATTTAATTCTATCGAGACTAAACTGAGTTGGGAGAAAGTTGCTAAAATAGGGAAAAACCACTACATTTTCCTTCTAACGTTCTAAGATTTTGTTTAGGAAGTGCCACGGCTGACTTGAATCCGAAACTGAATGCAGATATTTAATTTCACTGCATCGTTAGCTGCGGTGTGGTTTCCAAATTCACCAATTTCGTAGTTTGATTTCGATTTTATTTTTTGTAATTTTAAACACACAAAGGATGATAATGGCGATAATGATGAGGATAGGAAGGAGGTGAGGTGTTCATCTAACTTTCAAGCTTTCACTTAGGCATACCGACTTGTACATGGCTTCAGCAATCATCGTATTATAGAAAACGCCTCTTTGACGTGATTCGCATGAAATGCTACTCGGTCATTTGCTCTGTTCAATTTACAATGCAAATTTCAGCTCTGCTCTGTTTGTGGCTGTTTTGCTGTTGCGCATATGGATTTTCTAACCTCACTTGACTACATCCTTCAATCAACCTCAGTCAGTTAGTCAACCAGGCAAGCGACCACACACGTTACACGTGTGGATTTCTACTCCCGTGGGTGTATCACTTTCACTTCCTCTATCCATGCCACATCATTAATTAAGTCAAGTCATGCAATAAATTACACAATTACAACTTTGTGTCTGAAGCATGTAATATGACCGATTCACTCTTCTGATCCAAATTAATTGTTAGGTCACGTTTTGTCTCCCACTGACGCTTTCTGCTCTTTATGTAACTGTGGAAGGTCAATGAATTGTAATAATACTAATATTAATTGTAGTGACACGACATTCTAGATATTTAGTTCTACTCATATTCGCAAACAATAATACGGATATTTATAGAAGCAGATAGTGAAAATGGTCTGCTCGTCCCTCATTCAACAGATTAAATGGCTAAGGCGTGGAAAGTTACTGCAATGAGCAAATACATGGTAGGCTGAAATAATAAAGCTTGTTTTCTCTAGCTGAACTAACTGCTTCTCTGATTAATAATTCGTTGCTCTCTTACGCTCCTCTGTGATGACCCGCTCCGCTCAACCCTACTCCGTAAATCATGAAATTAATGGCAATGAATCAATATGCCCCATTTCAACTTTCCTAGCTTCGAGCCGACTGTGGCAATCTCCTTCTTAATGTGACTACTTCAGCGAGAAGCATTGCTCAGGCTTAACTTTGTAAATTGGTAACTAAATTTCTTTCTCCGTTTCCACCGCTAATGGGAGTGTTTAAACCCATTTCGGAGCAATTAGTATCCGAAAGAGGAGGGGAAAAACAACAGTTGAGCTGGTTAAGAAGCCTATATTATACTGTTAGTTATGAAATGAAAAAGTGCAAAGTACGTTAGCGGTCATTTTGTTAAATAATGATTCTCAAAGACGAGTTCGCTTGAATCCGCTTAAAGTTGATAATTTGTATTTAATGGAAATCCACAGGAGTAAAACGGGAACGGTAATGAATGAAGGGGCGAAATTAAATTACCTACATTAATATTACTCAGTGAGTGGCAGCGGACATGCATCATACTTTATATCCATAGATTCATCGCACTCTCCTTTCTCGCTCGCTAACTCGTACGAAAACGCAGCTTTATTGTAGAATGCGACGAGAAAGTCGAGTCCTTGACTTTCCCCGCTTTAAGCGAGCAATCCGTAATCCTGGAATATTAAGAACGCTTTTCAGCATTCCTCTTGCTTCTGTGTGGTGGTCCGGCCTTGCTTTCACAAAAGCCTACATACCTACATATAAATATATCACATTTGAGGATGAAATCCGCGTCAAAATTGCTACTCCTGTAGCACAGTTGAATTTTTTAAAGTTATGATTATACTTGATTTACAGAGCTATTCTTAGTTTCACTATAAAGCCATTATAATTTACAATTTCGACTCTAGCAGAGACTCACATTTGTTCTCCAAAAAACCTTATTGACGATTTGATGAGCAGTGGTAATAAAAAATAATGAATGACATACAAATCCGATTTCACTCTCGTCCTCATCCCCGCTTTAATTTCGCTTTCATTGGCACCATTCCACCAGAGGAAATTGAATCTTGTTGTGCTTAAGTAAATACCTCGTTATCATTATCGTAAGAGGAGTGCTCTGACGAACAGATTTTCGTAAGTTATGGAACGGGATCAGGGAAGCGCTTCATTCTGCATTTTTATTTCTAGAAGCGCACAAGGAAACAAATTTTGCCCGTTATTCTAGATGTCAAAATTATGACGAGTTTTTGCATTTTGTAAATCATGTGTAACTGGAGAAGATGATAAATTATTCAGTTGTGCTCATTTTGTTCTCCTAATCTAGCCTGTCACTGTCAGAGTGTTGGTTACGTCTGAAACATGAACACATCAAAATGTTTGACGCTGTCGGTTGAAACTGAAGTTCCTCTGGAGTTGAGAAAGTAAAAGGTTATCAAAATAAGAGCCAAGTAGATGGCGATGTATAATAACAATGTTATTAAGTATGTATGCATTTCAGGGGTAGGAGTCCATTTTATTTTGTGCATTTTGTCTTCGAATGAAGAATATAATATCATGGCCTGAAATTATATTATTTATTTACAATGACAAATGATGCCCACAAGAAGGGAGGGTTTATTATTCGAAATTCCTATCTGACATCATCAACTTCACTTCAGTTGACGGAGGTGGCTTTCACTTGACTTTTTGCCATTTTGTTTTTATTTCTAAATTAAGCCTCATTTCAAGCATTCTCCACTGCTCTCCGTATCAAAACAAATATTTGACTTGATCGTTTTGGCCCGAAGGGCATCATCGTTAAGGCCGACAAATCTATGCGATGTGAATCCTGGTTTTGGCAAGTGAATTTTGCTGAATGCCACCGCAACACCACCACATTCCTTATTAACGGTGTTTGTGACTCGCTGCTAATGCTATGCATTTCCAGTTTTACTTTATATATACTCCATTCATCGTATTAAAACTGTTTTTCATTGGCACACTCTTATCTTGTCGCCACTACTTTATTTAGTGGTATACAAAATCAGGATAGATTGAACAAAGCTGATAGTAAATTGGACGGTGGCATAGCCCAAGTAACACACATCACTACAAAATGTGTAGCAAAATGTGACGTTGTAGCGGGTTTGGTTGTTGCAAGATACACACTTTAATTACTCCGACAACATTTTAGATAGATGAAGATATTTAGGATGATTAAATTTCCGTAGCAGAGAAGCAGAGAGTGGTAAGAGAGCAAGAAGAAGCGGTGGAAACCAAATGGGTCCTTTGTTTGCCTTGGCTGATTAAAACATGGTAAAGAACAATAGGATGATAATGAGATCGCTCTATACTGGTCTATTATGGAGCAAGTTGTAAAGTTGCCACTACTATCACAGTGTGTGCACTGTGTACAAGCTAGCAGAAGCAAGCTGAACAAGAGAAGAGAAATAAGGGAAGACAGGAGATCCTTGCTTTTGAACTATCTTCACTGTCTCTGTGTTAGCCTCTGTGCTCTCCCAAAAAGATGTCTACAGTGAAAATAAATGAAAAGAAGTGCCATTATTATCAACATCACCATCATTCGTGCCTATCGTAAACCTCATCATCATCAAAGCGTCCTTCCATCACCCACTTTTTTGTCCCATTTGGTTGATGTGCTCTCATTTTGGAACAGTGGCAGTAGTACAATGTACATAGCACCAGCATTCAAATGTTACCACATCTCACTCACTCATTTCACTCGCAACTACTTTATTAGCAGAAAGCAACGAGTGAGTTCCTTTAATCTTGAAACATGGGGCAATCTAAGTTTCACAAGTACAAAGTCTCATCTCGCCTTCAAAAGGACGAACTGTATATGCCATATTTAATTTAAATTTAATATGTGTTGCAGCCTGGCGCTAGCCTAAAGAGTCAAACTTGCCTTTTATTCTGTTTTTTCTCCACTCTTTATTGGACTGCATAAATGCATATTTACACGGTTCGTGTGCACTGTGCAGAAATAAGTAGGGCATCGCAGAACAAGACAACTCTGACTTGCTACAATTCCAGTTTATAATAATAAGTAAGATATGATGCAATAATAATGAAGAAGGGCGATTCCATTTTGTGTTATGATCTTCATCATGATTTCCCCTGCTTTCTCATTTTCATTCTTGTTGCTATTTGCCATTCCCATTGTACTGCCGGCAACGAAGCCATTTAAAACAGGGCAAGTTGTTTAAAATCGTAGATGAGCGAGATACACACAAATAGCCAAGTGGTCAAAAGGATGGCGGCCTGGAACTACGTTAATAAATTTTCATGATTTTCCCCTGCTCTCCTTCATTGTATATTTGAATAAATGGAATTCAGTTATGGAACTTCCTGGATAATAGTTTTCAAAGCTTCAAAACAATATTTGCTTATTATCAACATCAAACCAGTCCAAGTCATTTTAGCTTTCTTTCCATCCATTTTTAATTTCGTGTTCAACTGTTCAAAATGCATTAATTCTGTGTTATCATTATTACCGTGTTTTCCCTTATGATAAGGGCCTTATCATAATGTATTATTATTATAAGTCAGTACGGACTACCCTTGGCGTGTCCTTCAAATGACCCAGTACAGTATAACATTCTACCCAAAACCCAAGGTACATGATGTTCACGTAATGTGATAGCTGACGGGGAAAAATTATTCTATTCTAAACAAGTTTTTTTTTTACTTTTGCTGTCTGCTATTGGCATATCATGAATTTGAAGATGGTCGCTTTGCTTTCAGTTCCACTTTCCACTTGCAAAGTCAGTAGATGCTCACAATAACAATAACATTACATCATTATATTTTCTATCCCCTACTCCACTCTGCACAGATTCTCATTTTCTCTTTTTTACATCTTCATCTCCCATCTCCAACTTCCTGGTTTTCGCGTCCTGCCCACCTCTCTCCTCTCAAAGTAAGGAAAATAATTGTCCTTCTTGTCTTGTTCGAGCCTGGGAAGAAAAAAGGAAAGTCATTGTGTTCCTCTCTAGACATCATTCTTTTCAATTGCAGAAGTCATATCAGAAGAACGACGACATGAAACGGTCACAAGCGCAAGTACTTTGTGTTCCTCTCAAAAAGCATATCATATCTTTATTTTCATATCTTTTCCACCTACGATGCCAACTTTATTCTATTTTATTTTACTTTATTTTATTTCCCATGTTCCTTTCTCCTTACTTTCACACTGGCGACGATTTTTATACGCGTAAATTATAACGAAATGGAGTCAAAGCCCTGCCTACCTTTCCCATCATCACATCTCATCGCATCGCGTCGCATCCTTCGTATTCCTGGAGGACATTTGTGAAAATCTTATTTATTTTTGCGAAATATAAATTCTAGGTAGAGAAAAATAGGACCGGAGATGACGATGACATGCAATGATTTCCCCCATATGCTAAACACGATGAATGCGTACCAGCACTAGATGCGATACGCTCCGAACAAGAAGAAACGGCTTGTTGCGAACATGACACTTTTCTTTGTACGAATTTCATTTTTTTGTTAACACGTTCGCATTTCATCGTTATTATCACAAAAAAGTCTCTGTCATGTCGTTATAACTTCCCTTTTTTCAGTGAAACTGTCACTGGGAGGAAGGACGGTGGTGTAATGCGTTGCGTCGTCTAATAATTTTCTTTATCACGATGATGTGTGTTGTTGCTGCAGCTGTCTGATGGAAAATAATGCATGAATGGTGTATAGACAAGTAAGTAGATCTACGTCTGACTGAAAGGTAGAGAGCAAAAGAAGAAAGAACGGAACAAAGGAAATGAAACGTTCATTCTTCCCAGGATCCAGGAAAGGTTCATGCAAACATAGACGAAAAAATGATTTGCGTGACTTGATATGTTGCAAGAACAAAACGAAGAAAATGTAACATAACATCATACATAAAACGTTGCAAAAGGCTGGGTTAACACTTAGGAGGAAATCAAGCAATTGAGAGGAGAAAAGCAAATTGTATTTTATTTTGTGATACAATACGTGTTATATGTGCAATGTATATTATTACGAAATACCTTGAAACTCGGATGTGATCCATTACTTGGGAAAGAAGTTGTACAGAGTTCACACATGAAGTATAAAATTTTTTCTGCAAAATAAAAATCTCTTTTTTATGTCTGATATCTGACACTCACTTCAATTTGATTGTTGCATCTTATGTGACAGGATGCGCTGATGTAACCATTTGTTTCACAATGTCTTTTTTCTGTACTTTCGTTGAAAGAGGGAATGTACTATTTAAATGGAAGAGAACGGCAGAGAAAGTTGGGTACCAAAATACCCACTAGGAGCACTGCACTTGGAAATTTTACGCGATGACGTGACGTTGGCACAAAAAGAATAATTCAATTTTGCTTCTCCGCTTGTATGTACAAGGCTACGTGTGCGTCGATGTTGCGAGAATAAAATGAATTTAAAAAATAGCGACGACTGAGGAGAAATGAGCGTTAACGTGTCAACCTGCTTTTAGAGTTTTTGTCTTTCTTTACGTCGTGTCGTGTGCGAACAGAACTAATTGGTTTTACACAAGAGTTGGCTCACTTAAGTTGGTCTGTTTGCTCCTGTGTCTGATGACTTTGATGATAATAATGTTGATGATAAAGTAAAAAGATGAGGAATTTCCATACGACTCTGTGACTCTGGTGATGATAACTCTGTAATAATGCAGAGTTGAGTGGAAACTGGAGAGAAGAGAAAGACAAAGTCTGACAAAAAAGTGTATTCATTCAGACTGAACTTGCCAATTTCTCACTTTCACCGGAGATGATATTAACAAACTTTTTTCCCAACAGAAAAAAATACTATCTCTGAGGAAAAAATTGTTTCCTCCTGTATTACTTGCTTAGTTACTTATTTTATTTACTTTCTTTTATATACCGTTGAGACTCAGACGGCCTTTTTTCCTGCATTGCAATTTCTATATTACACTTACGCCCACAACTTTCTTCTTTTGAAGACTGTTGTTTTTTAAATTTTTGAAATGAAAACACTGAAGTTGCAGCTAGCTAGACGGTGTCGGTGTTTTGTGTACACAGCCAAAGCTTTTCGGAGAACGACATGTGCACCAGTCTGCGTGAGTAGGTGCAGTTAATATTTTTTTCATTCACTCTCGAAACCCGAAAGAAACAGAAACTCACTCAAATTGCACTGAGATTATGGTTTCATTTTTAAATGGGCCTTAAGCGCATTACCGTTCTTCAAACATAAAACTAAATGTCGGTACAAGTTGGAAATTGAGTTTAGCACTGAGCTGCACTGGACTTACAAGTGAGAAACTGGACAGCAATATAAACGATTATTTTATTCACTCTCTCTTCCGGCACCAAATAAATGCCCAGTGGAGTTACGCGGAGTTAGGATAAAAGTTTCAAACACTCCTCCACTTTCTGGTGTAAATCGTAAGTGACAGCCTTAAAAATTCAGTGTGCTTTTCGAGGTTGAACTGTTTAGAGTAATACCGCCAAAATTATTCTGCTCGTAGAAGTCTGAAGCAAAACTGTCATTTAAAAAGTTAAAGTACCTAGGTAGGTTGTAGATTTTAAAAAATAAACTCGCACTCATGTCGTGCCTTTTGACTACTGTTCCTTAAAATGTTACGCGAAATGTAAATGTTTGAACGGCGCAATTTTCACAGAAAACTTATTATTCTCCCACAATCGCCAATTCTGTACGAAACAAGACGACTGATTTTAGTACACAAGAAAATATTCTTTAAGGTAGATTTGGTTGCACCCTTGAAAGGAGAAATTTTCTCAGCCACATTTTTCGCATTATTGTGTGCTTAAGTGTGCGTATGTGGTCAGTGCATTACTATCCCACTTTCGACTTTCCTTTTGGTTTCGTAAGTAAGGAAGGCAGGTATGAATATTACAAAGGAGAAAAGCAGAGGAAAGATGTGGAAAAAATGTGGACAACCGACAGGCAAAATCTTTTTCCCCAAAACCAAGTAACCGCTTCTGGTCTGCCCTTTCTCAATCTCAACTTAAGTCTTAACTTAGATTTTCTTCTCTGTTCCCGGTATTGCCGTCTCGAGCACAAAGAGAAAAATATCAAGGAATTTTGTAAAAATGAACGAATCGTTTTTCACTTTTCTAGCTTAGCGTCACAATCCAGCCAGAATGTTGAGAAAATGTGAAGTTCGTTTATTGTATAACTGATTTTGTATGGATTTACCCTACACTTTGACAAATGCAATGGGTAAGTGAAAAGTAGTGGATGATTGTTCTTTTCTTTCCTTTTACTTTTGTACATAGAGGTTTGTTGAATCGTTTTGTGGTTACTTAGAGGAAGAGCAGCTCCTACCAACATTGGCTCTTCTCTCCTTTTCTCTACAGACTAGCGAGTGGCATCGCTCCGACTTCTACTTTTTCTCAACTTCAGCACAACCAAAATCCTTTCTCTCTCTCTCACTTTCTCACACTATTCACTCTGTGACTGTTGTGAGTCACTTTGGCAAAACTCGCTGAACGAAAGTAGCAATGCTCCTGCTGGCTTTGGCTTTTGTTGCCTTGCTTTCACTTTGCTCCCTAAATTCATTGCCATTGCAAGTTGCCTGTCCAGCTTAAATAATATACACTCGGTGAAACTGGTAAGTTTTACAAATATTTTTTCAATACTTTCCCTGATCCTGCTGTACTAAAAGTGCTCGTGGTATAGTTTGAGCATGGACTTTTGTTAGTTTTGAAAGTCTACAGCTACCCTCGTGCTCCCACTTACATTGCATTATTCCAAAGACTCAAGGAGACTTGAGAAGGGGCGAACCAAGTTGAAGTTTAAGAAATAAAATAGAAATAAGCGCAAGCGTATGGTTTACTAAATGTGATCTCCTCTTGCATCTCGTGCCCAAAAAACTACACCCCTGCGTATTGTTAATCATGGAAAAAGGATGCAATGGAGTGGGGCAGGATTTCCAAGTTTGACAGAGAAGAAAAGAGCTCAATTTGTAATGAGACTTGCCATTCCCTGCATCTGGCCGTCTTGAGTTGACTTTAAGTGGGGCAAATGGAGGCGTCCCTATTTTCTTGTTTTTAAATATATTGTAAAACTATACAATGTGTAACCTGATATGGTATCGGCATCTCATTTCCTTGCTGAATAACTTTGTCTCGGGTTTCTCTTTTGTGTCAAAGAGTTTTTGAAATGGAAAAATGTGTAGACGCAAACTTTTTTGTTGAAAAAAGTGAAAGCAGAATGAGAATCACTTTTGATGGTTTGATAAAGATATATTTTAGTAGTTTGTGTGATAGATACGAGTTAGTATGAAAGAGAGCAACTTGTTATATGCCATATTAAAATAAAAAAAAGACTGCACACAACGATGTTGATGAAGATGATAGTAATATGTATCATAGAAGCGAAAGCTCTGCTAGGATTATTCGTGTCGCTATCCTATAAACCCGAAAGATTATGAGGACGTGCTTGATTTCAATGATAAAGACATGGATATTTTTTTAAATGAGAGGCGAAATTTTTGGTACTTTTTCACAAATAAAGGAAGGACATGTAGAAGAAGTAGGAATGAGCCTCGCATGCAGATTAGATAAAATGTGCAGACTATTACTTTTTGTATACACGCAGAGAGAAATTGACAGAGTGAGAAAAAACGAGGAAGAGAGCAGAGTGGATCCATTTTGTTTTATATTTGCCAGTTTTCATCTTGAAAAAATCTACTTAAATTCGGGGAACAAAAATAGGGACACGAGATCTCATTACGAAAATGATTCTCGTAGTTTTCATCATCGTTTCTTTTTCATCTTGGAGAAAAAATACAAAACGAGAGAAAGAGAAAAACGAAAAATAAAAAAAGGTTTCTTCTCATGATGAGTCAGTCAGTTTCTCGTTCTCACAACACAAATAAATTCTTTACTCACTCGCTCAGTCTGTTCAGTAAAAGCATTTTGTGTGCTACGTACATTGTTTAACATAGTGCTGAACGGAATGTAAGTTCAGTTTGGGCTATAAAACATTGTCCCCTGCTGCTTCGCACAAATGAAACTCTGCTTTGTGCTACAATACCAAGGCACTTGAGCGGATGCGACAAAATGGATTATAGACACATGGAGAATACAAAGCCTTCGCGATTGTTACGACTAATTGGAGTGGCGTTATACATTGTTGGTACTGTGTCTTCGTTACCTGGAACTGAGGAGAAAGCACAGCAAGTAAAATCACTTCTTTCCCTTACTTTACCTCTTCTTTCACTCACTCACATTGTTGGATAAATTGCCCGGTGAAATTTCGGAGGAAAAGAGCTATCATCATCATTATCGTCATCACATCACCATCACACACACAATACATTTTACATAGGTACATATACAAAACGCTGACGATTTTGCCAGGAAAATGTTGAGTGACACTTTTTTAGAGAGAAGGACGGGTAGATATCGTTTGAATTTTATATTGTACAGTGCATAAAATAAAATAGCGGCAATTGAGACTAAGGTTTTTTGGATTATGTCTGGGAAAAGTACACAATTGAAATGTAGGCGGTTGAATTGCCGTTGCCGTTGGGCTTTTTCTTTATCCCATTAGGAGACAATGTTTGTTGACACCGCATCATATTGCATTACAATAGAATAGAATAAAAGTGCAGCTCGTTGACGTAACGTAACCTCAAAAATTTAAAACAATGGTGCTTGTCTCTGTCTCTTGTTTTATTAATAAATACATACAACAAGGAACATTCAATAAGGACTAAAAGTAAGCATTCGAGTATAAAGATGATATTGTGACGTGCGTGATGTGTCGGACATGATGCTATGTAGAAACAATGCAGTTCGGCTTGTGTTCGTATATTTATAGTAGTTGCGTTGTCTTGTCGTTGTCATTGTCATCAACCTTGTCACTTTTCTGTTTTTGCCTTGTGATTGCGAAAGTGTGTAAGGGCCCATTATATAAGGTTATATAATGGAAGTAATGTGTAACAAAAAGTTTTATTTGTCATTCCATGTCTTTCTTTCTCTTCTCTCTCATGTATATCTGTAATAGTCACTAGAAGTACTTAGGTATTAAAGACAAGTAGAGTTATGTTATGATCATGACGATAATAATAGACTTTTAAATAGCTGACGAGACAAAAACGCTATCCTTGTAGAATGTGCAAGTGACTTAACATGAGTACCTACTTACTCTGGATGAAAACACTCAGGAACAGTGCAACTTGTCACACTCGACTGGATGAGAAAAATAATGGTTAGTCCAGGTCGTAAAATGCTGTTTGGAACGTTTTGTCTATGTATTCACGTCTGGTATTAATTCCTGTGCAACTTATTATATTAACATTTAATGGATCAGCTTAACTTGTTTTTATTGCCGAAAAACTTGTTAGAAGATAAGTGGACATTGCTCTGGAGTCTGGAATCATCAACTGATTATTTATAATCCAAAAGCAAACAAGTAAAAAGAGTGAGTTTTATTCGAAAAAATGCTTCCATTTCAGGATTCATTATTCAATCTCACGGTCTGCTGAATTTCCTTGATTTTATAAACCAAGCCAAGTGTCTCTTAAATTAACTGGGAGACGATTCAAAACTAGCAGAGCAGAGATGCTTCGTCAGTCTCACGATTACTTAACTAAGGGTTATTGCTTAAGCTTACTCTAAGAATTGTCTCATTAATGTACATTTTTTATGAATTTTACAGAAAATAAGGTTAATGAAGTTTA
>VYYJ01001819.1:0-26746 GCA_021029165.1 Cyphoderus albinus
ATTTATACCGGTGTAGACGTATATTATTGTTTCTTCATTCGACAACAAAAGGTAGCTTGTGTACAGCAGTGTACAGTTACTGTTTTTATCTCCCTTGGATAAACACATTTCTCTTTCTGGTGTCTCCTTTCTTGCCATCTCCCATCCGTCAAATGTCAAAAACGAGGATCACGTAATGTGGGCCAGTAGAAATAACCATTTAAAGAGCAGAAGCTCAAGTAGTTCCTTTCTTTACTTCAGCTCGTGGAAACCTTTCTCTTTCGTCTGTAGTGTTTTTATATTTGAAAGTAGAGACACAGTATAATACTGTTAAGTTTTACTCTGTAACTCGTATGAATTAGAATGTTAATGTATGAATGCTAAAGACGGATATTTCCTTTTGATTCTACTCTTCACCTAGTATATTTCGGTGTGATTTGACAAAAGAGAAATTACAAAATCACGAGTCACATTTTATAAATGGTTTATGGATTTTGGTCAACTAAAACTACCACGAATGAAGTATGAGGTGTGAAATAATGCATTAGATAACAAACATTAGCGGTAAATTCAATGACATTTAAATACCTACTCATCACTGTAAAATATCAAAGTGTGAATTGAGACCTTCAGTTTAGCTTTATGAAGAGTTATGGGATAGATATCATTATCGCTTCTGCATTAATCGCAATAAAATTAAAAGGTCTTGAGTGATATATTTTGAGAAGTGACAGCCATTCACTAACTGAATAAAAATTGTCTGCCCACTTGTCTGTCTGTAACATCTTACATAAAAAATATCTTCATTCCTTTTCATGACATGACCTATCATCTCATCCATTTTCATAAACAACATTGCTCACTTATTAACTGACAAAATTTGTGTGATGATTCTCTTTCGTTTCATTTACAAATATTACTCTATACCCCAAGAAGTAATAAGAAAAACTGGACAAGTTAATCTGTACGTTGCGGTCAAATGGCAAATCGTTAGTCATAACTCATATGATTAAAAGTTGTCATTCCACTTTGCAACCATGAAACTGAACTTTTCCATCATCTTTCAATTTTAACTTTCGCCAAACGTTCCCTCGTGTCTCAATAGTTCAGCATGGTTTTAACTGCAAAATTATAAACATTTTTCAAGGTACATGTGTTATGTGTATTGAATAAAATGGTGCAGTAAACCCGAGGCAGATTTCAAGAAATGAAGAATTAGCAATTCTGAGTTACGTGGGTATACTGTTTATGTATACATGTGCTTAAAAAGATTACCATTTTTATTTTTACTCGAAAACGACGATGATGAAGCTTGTCATGCTCATGATCATCATGATTGCTGGCTGGGTGAGCACAGTTTAACCAAAAAGCCAGGATTTTATCTACGAATACAACTTTTAAATACAGAGGCTCACGTTTCTCACAGAGTCATTTTATATGCCCTGTGTTGCTGCTGATGATTATACGATGTTTCACTCCGCTACGTGATATGAGCTTACATGTTGCTGATAATGTTGATGACTCACTTAAAACAAGTTGATAGGTGCTTGTCAGTTGCTGCTGGTACGAAATTACTAGTCAACGAGCATGCTTGCCTAAAACTATTTTTCTGACGAATTTTGGACAAGAAAACAAAACAAAATACCACATTTCGTATTCTTCAAGAGAATTTTAAGGAAAAGAAAGTTCTTTCATACTACGTTTTACATATTGCGAGTTTAGAGTTTGGTCAAGACTTCAATTGAGTTCTGTCAGAAAGTTGAACTTTTGTCGATTTAGCAAAGAAAAATGTGTATTCAGTCAGACTGTAGCCATAATAAAAATCCTTACGCTATTTAAGGGTAAGAATTGAACGTTTTATTCCGAGTGAGAAAACCTCGCCTTACACAACTTATAACCGAGCCGATGTCCAAGCAAAGAAATAAAAGTCAAGGACGATAAATATTTCATCTTCGTAATTAAATACATCATTAGAAGAAAAATTGTTATGTTACAAAGTGACTACCTGTTACAATATTATAAGAGGATAAGTAGAAAAACTTATAGAGACAGATAATTCAACAAGAAAGGAAAATGTTTATTTTGTCATTTGCTTAGAAATATCTAGCTTGTCATATGTCAGGTGCATTCCATCATCATGATGACGAAGATGAAAAATATTTTTCTCTCGCGCGGGTTTAGCCATTGTATCCCTTCCACTCTTCAGGTGAACAAAACTAAGAGACAAATATTATTGCTTGCTCTCACTTCTTTTGCTTTTGTAAGAGATTCGACCGTGTGATACGAGAAGGTGGTTGGCTACACCACTGCTCGAAGGAAAAGATGGTGGAAACATTATTTGAGTACTGTGGATAAAGATAAGCATACAACAGAAAAGGCATGCAGTGACAGGCTTTCCAGAAGACTTGCTTGTCCTGTCCGTGTCAACGTCAAGCTGTCAAGTTATAGAAAAAGTTGTGAGTTAATCCATGTCAGGTTGGAGGCTAGGCAATGTGAGTATGGGCAAAAACTAAAAATTTTACTGATGCGCAGCATATTAAGAACCTTATGCTGTGCTACATACGAACAGAAAAGAGATAAATCTACATCGATATGATTGGTAGCCTCCCTCGAGTACATTTCAGCAATTGCATACCTACTTCCACTGATATAGTCAAAGAAAATTCCGTATGGATAAAATGTAAATGTAAAGGATGTAAAGATACCTCAAAAATTATATTATGTGAGTGAGGTACGTACAGTGCATTTGCTGTGTTTCTATTATTATCATCCAATAATGAAATTGTCCGCAATCACTGAAAGGCTGGCTAGTATGGTTCTTGCTTCTCCTGAAACTCGAAGGAGGGTTTACCCCAATTCACAACACACATTGACTTTAAAAGGGGTTTCAGTTCATTACATGAATCAATCGCTAACCCTACTTGTGTGAATGTGAATTCTTACTCAAATGCCGAAATATCGTATGCAGTGATTGGTTACTCTTGTCACTTGAAAGACCCTATAACTTCTTAGGGTTTCTAGGGAAAAAATTACCGGTATTTCGGAGGTCACGCGTGCTGCTCGTTTTTGCAATTTTGCATTTTGAAGTAGACAAAAAGTATAATCAAAATAGGTAATATGCATGCGATGTGACATTGTCGTTTGGTGAAACCACAGAGCTAGAAACTAGTCATTCATCATTTCACCGACATAAGAAAACCTTCCTTGTGATGTTTGTCTCGTGTAAAACGTGCCGCTGAATGTAAATGATCTTTGAAAGTAGGCACTTCTTCAAACGGAACAAATAATAAAATTATGGTTATCGAACTGAATTCAATACAAAATAGACTGCCACATGGAGAATCGGAGTGAAATAGTACAAATCACATAAAATCATTCTTTGGAAATGTGCACTTGTCGTGCGTACGTAGAACGTGCCACGGCAACAAAGTGTTTTCTGTTAATAGATTCTGTAGACATGAAGAGACAGACAAATGAGACTTGATGTACAAATTCAAACTGTAAATGAAAAAAAAATCAGTACGAAACACGTGTGTAAAACGGCTTAAACAAAATAACCACGACGTGAAACATTCATCCATGTAACCGCGACGTAGTTTTCTTTTAAAATGAATACACAAATGGAATATTGTGCGTAGTATTAGTATAACAGTCATTAGTCATCAGATAGGTATAGTACATGTCATGTTTGACGAACAGTTGAAGAAAAAATGATGACGTCAAGTCTCATTCATTGCTTCCTTCAGTTCTAGCTCACCGAGCCGTAAAATGTGATGTCAATTTCAGCACAGATTTGAGAGCTAAATAGAACAGAAAGAGTAGTATTCGCCTTCTTCGCTCTGCTTTGATTTATTTGCGGCGACGTCAGACACGAATGGATTTAGAAATGCATACAATTAACTAATTATGGATTGTAAAATCCTTTTAGTTTCCACAAGCAAACGAATAAGAGGAGAGAAAGCAAACAATTCATTTTTATACGCACGCATTACACAATGTGTTGCAAAGTACTGACGATATCGCACATCGTACAAAGAGGAAAAGCAAATTCAAATACGAAATTAATGCATCTGAGCAGGTTGAGGTAAGTTTAGCTTTGGCTTTAACTTTCAAACGGAAGCTACAAATTCCCAGGTGGGTTCCTTCAGGTCGAGTAGAAACAGCACTCTGTAAAATTACCGTAATTAAGTAAAACTCCTGGTGGTGGTGCATTTGATAATAGCAGTGGAGTTTGTTGCTTGTGCCAGTACAATTTCTAAAACTCGACCATACCATCGTTTCTATTAACCCTCCATATGGAAATAAATATACCTTGGGCTTTTCAGGTTTACTTGTCGAGACATGGCATATAAGTAAAAGTGAAACAGTAACGCGAATATGCAAGTCTGTTGTAAAAAATATAATGCTAGACTAGAGAAAACGCGGGCGTCATTTATGTTGCTTGAATGTGGGCATAACCATCGCCAATCGTCGTTCACAGGGACTAGAGTGTTCGTAGATTTTCCCCGTTTGATTCTTACCCAAATAAATAAAATCATATGTATTGTAAATGTATTATTAAAAAGTGGTTTCTCTACCATTGCATCTACCTTTCCTTTTAGCTCCTGCCTTCCTGCCACTTTTTTTGCTATGTCTGTCCGTGTCATGTCATCCAGTCAAATTGAATTGATATATGACCATAAATCAACTTCGAAGGTAAAAAATCCCTCCTTCAAGTCCAGTCTCTTTCTGTGTCTCAGGCACTTTGTTGCTCTCTCTTTACCTGGCTCCGCTCGTTCGCTGCTGAAGTTGAGGCATGTAACGTGCGGTAAAAAATGTATACAATTTCTGCTGCCTTCTGTTCTCTGAAATAAAAAATGTAATAAGCATTATCAGCTATTACCATTATTACACACCAAGACAAACAAAAAACACGAAACGACGTATGAACCACTCTGCAATACAATATCTATTATTTGAGCATTAAAATGGGGGACGAGTAATCAACTGAATTGTTGTTCGAATTATACACTCCCAGCACTGTACCATCCATACACTCTATTTGTCTCGCTAATTCATCGTATTGCATCTTTCAAGCTTATATTATGTTATGAGTCACCTAGAATGATTTTCTACCTGTAAATGTTCAAATAGAATTTCTACAATGGAATTGTGTGCACAAAACATCTAAAAGGCCTGTGCACCCGCTTTGAATTATTTTTTGATTTACTGAGCGATATGTGTACATTTAATCCTAATAATATTCCGAATTGTCAGTTGTCTGTGCTGCACAAAAAGTTAAGTCAGTCACCCCATTGGAGTCAGACTATGTAACTGCAAAGAGTAATGGAAGGGTAGCCACAATAACAGCGTTTCAGTTTAATTGAAGGAGGGATAGTCCGATCTGTAATTACGGAAACGGATAAAATTGTGTATCTTTTCTTTGGAAAAACAGAAACGAACCGCCATAGTTCCTTTCTTTACCATCAACTTCTCTACCCATTTCAATTTTAAACGTCCTGAAAAAATGAGTTTAACTTTAACAATGTACTCAGTCAGTCCTACCGTAACGTGGTAGTTTGGTAATGCAGTCCCTCTTCAACATTTTGCGGATTCAGCAGTTTTAAACCAAACCTAAATGTAACTAGCCATTGTACAGCTAGATTCGCCTGGCTAAACAGCTTAAAATGCATAAATGGTCTGCTCAATTTTGTTAGATAAACAATGCACAAACTCCACATTTACTGTGTGCAGGAGACTGAAAGAAAGAATTATCCAATTTATTTTAATTTTTAATTTGTTGCTAATACTTCCCACTAGGTGTTTCAGGATTATAAATAGCCATTGAATTTATAAACATTGAGATGTAACAAAGTGAAAGCAATGAATCAGATTTGTCAGTTGTTTTTCTTTTGTGTATCGCTAGACAATTTTTTAAAATGGATACAGCATGAAATGGTGGACGGCCCTGTAGGGTTTCCAAGAAAAAATCATGGCTTCCCCATTTTTCATTTCAACATTTTAATAAAAGACCCTTAGAAAGCATGACAGCTTTACAGTGAACCATATCCTTAACCATAACCTTTCCGAAACTAGTATAAGAGATTAAGAAATTCTTGTCAAAATATATCTACCACGTTTAGGAAAAAATTCTGAAAAATCGAGGAAAGGGAGTTTGACGAGGAACAACACAATGCTTTACATTTGTTTAGTGTGGGATTTTAAGGTTTTGACAGCTTCACTAGATTTAGACGTGAGGTTATTCGTGTTACTTTTCTTAAAGAAATTCTAAGCAACTACAAAACCTGTAAAGCGACATACTGTTTCACTTGAAAATGGAAAAACTTTTTAGTATCATTTTAGTGAAATGCAAGACTATTTTTGTTTGACTTACTCCACCGTGAAACAATGCCTACAAATCGACAGTATTTTGTAAATAATAAAGTTGGGTGCACCATTCTATTAGTAAAGGGATTGGGCTGGGGCCCTTAACAAATGCAGTCCTTCACACAACCTCAACATGATAGCTCCTCGTCACTAACAACCACTCGCGTTTTGAGAGAGACTGTATCAGAAGTGTGATTGATCGACTCCATTTGCCCTGTCATTCAAGTTTGTGTGCGACTTGAGCCAAGTGCCAATGGCTTGGCCAAGAGCTAGAGTGGATGTGCAGTGGTAACCAATCCCAAAGTTGGAATGGCTTCCTCATTATGTTGCTGTCAATCAAGCTGTGCATGATGTACCTACACAAATATAGTTTGTATTCTCCTCAAAGCTGGTTCTGCTCAACATAGGTGGAGATAAAATCTTCAACCAAATCATGAACATTATACACAAACCTTTTGTTATTGCTAATAGATTTTCATAATTTACAAAAGAAAGTTGTTCATTTCCATATAAATTCCATATTACTAATTGATTTTTTACTCGAAAGCTAGTTGTGTGCATTTTAAAATAGTGAAAAATACTATCACTAAAGATAGATATAGTTCGTACAATTTTACTTGTTTGATTGAAATCTTATTATTAAGATAAACCGAATGCCATAATATGATTAAATGACAATATTTTTGTATATTGTTATGGGCCAAGAAATGCCACAGCATATAGGAAGATTTTTCTCTCACTAATTCAAATGTTGGAACGTAAATTCCTCATGGAAGTGGCCATCAAAATATTCCATAAATCCCAACCCTCTTCTGTCGGAAGAGTAGGAATGCTTTCGGACGTGTTAGTCGTGGCTGCGCTCTATGGTCGAAGCATTGCTGACATAGCCGACACTCTTGGTTTCTTTGAAACTCTGTTGCTCCTGCTCCTGATACTCTTCTTATCCTCACTTCACTTGCACTATGTGTACATTGACAACGATGGATCCTTGTGCGTATACAACTTTTAGATTTAAACTTGGGATGAGTTGTGGGTTGTGTCTCTGATTGAAAGAGGGCCATTCTGGTACCTTTTTTATTTCTCGAAAAATACAAACTCGCCGTTCTCCGATCAAATGCTCACACAACAACAAATTTAAGCTATAACAAACACGTGTTTAACACTTTAAACTTTCTTTTAATCGGACCATTAGTAATTCATTTTACTATTAATAAAATTGCATCATTACTCACTATGTACCTCATCTGGATTAGATTCGGATTGACTGATCAAAATGTTTTACTGAACAGTTTAAAATTACCACTAACTAATCGCCATAATATTAGCAACGTTAGTAAGACCACAGCTTTCACCCAAACTATTCACTAATTACACATTAAAAATTATTAAACTGTCATGATGTATCTCACTTGGCTTAATTTTAAACTATTTAATGTAGGGGACTAGTAATAATATAATACTCTTTCAATGTAGAAATAAAACTAACTCTCGACAATCTTATTAAATATTTAACACGATCACTTTCGGAAATGTTTCAAATAAATTCAACCAAGATTTCCAACTAAAATTTAAAAAGCCAAAAAAAGATGCGTCTACCTCAGCACCAGATTAAAAACTAACCTCTTGCTCAAAATTTGTAAGAAAAATTCTTACCTCTTACGCAATTTACGCCATAACTGTGGAAAACATCATAAAGTAATAAATTTCTTTAATAAAAAATACGTCGAATTTTTATTGCACAGCAAGGGTCATCAATTAAAACTAGGAAAGAATGCTTTACTGCACCTACCTTTCTTTCAAAAAGTCAAAACAACCCATTTTTTACAATCGCCATTGCGTAAACTTCCTTGTTCACACCGGTACTTTTATGATATCCATGTCAATTTAGACAATCACCAGCCAATAAAACATCCTCAAACATTCATCTTTCAGGTAGCCAGAATTTGGTACCACCACATCTTTTTCGAATGGTTCTTCCTCGTAATAAAAATTGAGAAAGGAAGTAAACAAGTTAAGATCTGTCACCACTGAAAAAGTCAATGTTAAACCTTTTTAGGGCGCATCCCTGTCCTATGGGGTTACGGAAAATATCCTTCAAACTGCCAAGTCTTGACCGTCAAGCACGTATATTTCAATTGATGATCATAAAATTTGATTACTTATATTTCTCAATAATCTGAACATTCTTTTATCAAATCTCGTCAACACACTGACACGCAATAAAATTTAGAGTGCTAAAGGGGTCCTTAAACTTTACATCCTTAAGCATAATGTTATGACTGTTTGGGGTTATTCAAAGGCACCCTTTTCTTGGGTTTATTTTTGTTTGTGTGGGTGAGTTTCGCTCACCAGTTTGTCATAGTCATGTGCCATATGTACCAATTGCGTAACGATTATTACAGCCATATAAAAGTAGGTACATAAGATCATATCTCTCATTGCTACACGTTGGTGATGGCAATATGATTCTGCTCAACAAGTTCACCAAATGGCCCATTATAAAACAATAAAACAGCTATAAAATAAAGTAATGGGTGATACGATGTGGTGCTCTTGCACTTTTTTCTTTGCCAAGTGCAGAACAATGAATGAACTATGAATGGAAGAGGAAGGCAAATTATGTAATTTAGTGGCTTCTATCTGATACCATTCACCGAAGTGGAGAATAAATTGCCGAGTAGATTTTATGTTTGCTAGGAACAACTTCACTCTTTTTTATTGACTAAGGTTAGTTTTTAATGTGATTCGAAAGCGAGGGAAAACATTTTTTGGATGAATACATAAGGTTTTGGTATGTTTGGTTGTTTGGTTTTGCGAGTGAAATAGGTGAAGATTACAAATAACTACAATAAAATTAAAACATACTTCATTATAATTCTTTAACATTCTTCTTGCTATCAAGGACTTTTTTGTTGCACGCCTTCAAATGTGCTCGTAATGAAAAATGAATTTGAATTGAATCATTATTCAAGGGATTAGATGGTATATTTGCATTTATTGCATTGATCTTCAAACCCTTATTCATTGTCAGGCAAGGCAACTCAAGCAATTGCTGCTCTTACAGGAGCCAAGGTTGAAAGGCATCAAATTACAAAGGCGAGGTTTCGATGCTCAAACCCATTACCACCAAAATTGTTACTGATTTCATGTTTCGGGGCAGTATTCATCTTTATATGTTAGTATAGATGAAAACGGATGTGGATGAAGTCAAATGTCATTTTTCAGAATTTCTCACATCGCATCACAACTAGTACAACTGCCACACATCTCTCCGAGCAGATCCTTTTTTTCTTGTGTTGGTGGTAGAACGTCACTGAAAATCAGTGAGTCGGTTCAAGTCCAAGTCGCCACCCTCAAAAGGAATACCCATGCGGGCCCAAGTCAAACCAATAATTTTCAACCACGGTCCATCACACATGCATGGAAACACTGGCTTTGCCTTTTTTCGAGTTGTGTGAATGAGCATAAATTATAGGATATATTTTTGTGTACATGAATTCGTGTCATTATGCGTAATTATTTGCCTTCCGTTTGTTACACAATATCCAAACTCACAACAAAACGGAATACTTCGGAAACATTAATTTCGGGTAGAGATTTTCTGACTTCTATCCTCTGAAGCATATGACTGTGTTCAGAAAAAAATGAACGGATCATCTCATCAAGGGAAAAAATCTTTTAAAACAGGAGTACCACATGACGGACAGAAATAAGTTAGTTTTATGTTGAATGAAGATCGAGGAGGCTATGTTGTATGAAGACATCACATTACACTTCGTCAATAATGAATGCATGTACTTTTGTGATAAGGATGCCTACTCGGGAAATAATGTAATAATGCGTTGTTTTGTTCTCGGGTGACAGAAACACATGTAAAACATTCATAGGAAAAATGCAGCACGATGTCTTTTTTTCAGAACTTCATGAATAAACTCTGTATTTTTCATCCGTTTGCCTAACTTTTCCTTTTCTGCTTCCACCGGTATACGTTAAACAATTGGGATGGTAGATGTGGACACATTATTAACGTTAGTTTTCGATTTCCATAAAATGTTTGTCAAATATTAACATGTCAGTCCTCACTATGAGGAAACGTGTCGGACAGGGCTCCCAAAGGAGTTCAGTCAGTCACTACAATTCCTCTGGGAGTGAGACTCCCAACATCACCCGCCATGCTCATGTGGACATTGTCCATCGATTGTTGAATTAAATAAATATGAATTTCAGAGAAACAAAGAAACAGTTTGCGGCCATGTGAATCGTGACATGCTGTTGGTTTTCATATCGTGCAATATTTTATGATTCTGTTTATTTTTATACAATTCATATTGTGAATCTTGAGCCACCGTGTGCTTGTTCAATAAACTGTAGTGTTTATTTTTCGATTAATTAGGCTGTACACAAATGGAATTTCTTAACTTTGCAATGCCGACAAAATGTCCTGTGAAAATAATCACCAGTTTCATAAAATCCGGCCTATGAACTGGTCGGGAGCCGAATTTTGGAAAAATACAAAATTATTGATAATAAAGCTTTGTCGCGGGCTAATCTTTTACATCCTCTTTGAAACCGTCTGGAAATCATTTGGTTCCTTGTGTAAATAAAAGTTTCCTGTGCAATGAATATTTTCTTACAAAACTGAATTTTATGTTTAAAAGTGCAATTTCAATATATCATAAAGAATGAATGTACCTCACATATACATAGTATTCGCATAGGGTTTAGTTTCCCAACAGTGAAGTGATTTTATCCTTTCTTGGAAGGAAAATTTATGAGCATGAAATGTTGTAAATAACAATGAAGTAAATATGCTTTTACGTGGTCTAGGTCAAGTTCATCTTTGTATAAACGTGTGATATAAAGTGTGTGTGTGCTTATAAAATGTGTTTGTGAATGGAAGGAGCGTAAAAATATGGGCATTATATTTTTACAGTTGTCTTATAATGTTGTTTGGTGGGTTCAAGTTCAAGTGTCTCTTAATTATTTGATAACAGAGGCAACTCTGAGCCTTTCCAACCACAGTGAAACTGGAAGAACGATATAAATTTTCCGAGTCAGTCAGTGAAAAGAAAGAATGGCTATTTTAAGAGCAAAACTGTTACATTTGGGTAGCGTTAAGGATGAGGAGGAAGACGAAGAAATAAGCGGTTTCTCCAGAAGTGTGGAATTTTATCCATGTTCATACACTGCTACTTCACAGCTGCAAGAAAATATAAAAAAGGTTCAATAAACTTACGCACTACTAGGTGGCTTAATAGTAAAATCTATTCGATTCGGGGTTACGTAAAGCATAATGTACATAAGCGATGGTAGCTTCTGCAAAGACTGGAGCGGTGAGTATATTTTATATTGCGACCAGAAGGGAAAAGAACATTTATCCGGATTCTCTCATGCCGACTATCAACATGGTCGTTTATTTCCAGTCTGTGCTGCGAGTTCCCTTTCTTTTGGCGATCACAGAACTACATATTGCCTTCTGGTACAATCATCATCACGCTCCTTCTCTCCATGCTGCACTTTGACTGTTCAAGCCGTTTGCACGGCAGCTCTCACTATCTGGCTTAAGAATCGCCATAAAATTCTCTAAAGATGCAATAAATTTCAGAGTTAGACCAAAGTGCCCGTTTGCGCTCGTACTTTGCTCGTGAAATAAACGGAAAAATCTTTCTTTTCAACACAGTATATTTTATTGCGGATGTACATTTTCAGAGAACAAAAGAAATACTTGTTGCTGCTAATACTTTTTTTTGCATTACACTGACTTAAATCATTACCGAAATTTATTGTTACAACAATGCGAAATGCAACGCGGCCAAAGAAAAGTGGATGAGAATGATGACACTTTGAATTAGACCTCTTTCATTTCTTGCTTTTTTGGTTAAAATGATATTAAAGGCGGAGGATGAACAGATATAAAAAATTTAATTGCTGGTTTTAAATCCTAATTAATTTTGCTATTAATATTGTTAATTTTTCTACTCTTTCCTTGATTAAAATATACCCAGAGACAAATTATTTCCACTTTTTTCTTTTGCATATTCCAGATACTCCGACTGTTTAAATAATGATTTCTGCACTGATTTTATGTAACATTCAATTGGATGTAATTGTTTGTGAACAACCAACACCTTCATATATTCTTATCGAATTTTTATAACATACCCATCCATGCTATTCGAAATTAAATGTTTAATAGTAACAATGAAAATTAGATTTCATACGATATCTTTCAGTAATTCATATTTTCTGGGTGCATATAAAGACAACGACATTAAAATCAAAACTAAATATGGCAGAAAATTAATTCATGAATATTTGTTTCATTTTTTTGCAGACGGGAATTCCTATATATCTATATTAAATTATTAATTACGGCGAATTTTCATCAGTACTGAGGGAAAGTAAAGAAGAAAATAAATATTTGCAACTCTACGCTACACCACGCGATCAACACTTCAACAAAAAACCAGCCGAGGCAGCTGAACCGTTAACGAATGTGAATTAAATAGGAATTTTTACAACACATCTTGTTATACGATTATCTAGTTATTGTAAGGAAACAAGTATACGAGGAAACCAAATATACGGATATTGAAAATTAGCAAGAGAATAACCAGTCATCGATGATTTTCTCATATTATCGATGATTACAACTGCAACGGCAACTAACCGATATATTGCATGCAACTACAACAACGTATACGACACGACTGGAAATACCACATCTAGTGATTGCTGATACTATTTCTACTACTGCATAAACCTAGCTAAGAAGAAAAGAAAGCTGAACTATAATATTTGTACGGAAGAAAGAAAATTATAGTTTTTATAACATACTCCATAACACAAAATTACCTACAAATTACTTTTCGTGGAAGACAAGGTAAACGAAAGAAGTAAGCGAAGCTGGATCCAACAACGTTCACGTCACTTCCCCCCGCCCCTCCACATCATCACGGGGTAAGTTAAATAGAAAAATATCATTCCTCTCCTTCATCCGCATTATTAGTCATGACTGCAACTATTTATCTCTTAGCCGTTTCACTGCTGCGTTAACCTTAGTCTGGTATTTCACAGGATCATATTATGTTGTCCGGTTCTAGTTGTAGTGCGAAATACAGAATGCATGCATTTATGAAAATAAAACGTTTTTTTTACAATCGGCAGATGACGTCCTACTTCTCCAACTCATACATTCCGGACTTAAGAAACGGCACACCGGATCACTATCAAACATGTACAACACCAGTGAACGGGGCAACACCAGATCCGAGTTGTGTTGACCCGAGAAACTCAATCCATCATTATGGAAATCATCACAATGGCCAAGGTGGTCAACCACTCTACCCCAGGTATACTTTTTCATAAATGTAGACTTATATTTGAATAATAGCACAATCGAGTAACTACAATTTTTCATCTTGTTGACTTCTTAAGTTAACTAGCCTAAACAGAAAATCTAAATGATAACGAGCATAAACATGATTAAGCACCAAGAGTACTTTAGCTTTACTTTTATTATTTTCTATCTGCCCCAGATTCCCTCCGTATGACCGTTTGGACATGCGAGCAGTGGGGCCTGGCGGTGCCCCTGGGACTCCCGTGCAGGTAAATTTACTTTAGTATAATTGTCTAACTGATTGTCTAGTCTAATTATAATAATAATAGTTAAAGGCAGTAATCAATAGTTATTGGTTATTAGGTTATAAGTAAGTGCAGTATCACGTTTTTACTATTTCACATTATTCATTTGTATAAACAGGTCATATGTTAATAGAGTATTAGGAATAGATGTATTAACAAAGGCAACAAATCATTAAAAATAAGTGCGACAAAATCAGGTTGAAATGACGAAGTGGAGGTTCATTTATTCGTCTCAAGTCTCGTAACGGCATTTTCACAAACTTCATTTAACGTGCGCAGGAAGTCCTTCACTGGGAGTTCACAACATTCCGACGGAAGTGACTCCTGCTCCTTGTACTCAGTATACATATCATTAAGTTTTTCTCTCATCCACTTTCGTAATGGCTTTAGTTGAGATTTTTCATCCTAAAAAATGACATTGATATAATAATAATTTATACTTAATTATAATAAAAAATTTAGATCTACGTAAGTACCTGTTTGGAATTCTTTTGGGGTGGCGTCGTCACCTCGTTACTATCATCTTCCTCCCGTTTCTTCTTAGACGCCTTGCTCTTTTTTGCATTGTTATTAGAGTGCATTTGTTTAATGTGATGAGAATACGCTTGCTGCAATAAAAATTGCAAAGATGACATGATTGACATGCAAATATAATAAATGATCAACATACATAATACAAGAAAGAAAGAAGAATGTCAAATCAAATACCTTATTTGGAAATCGTCGACCACAGTTACGACATCTACACTCTCCCTTTTGTAGAGGTGTTGCATCCTCGGCCACTTTTAAAATTTCTTGTCCCCTTTCATCCCATACTAAACATGCATTCCTAACTTCTTCAGTGAAACGAATACCTGCCCTCCTCTCGATATCCTTGATGTTTGACTTGTAATCAAAGATGTCACCAGTACACCCATCTTCATTAGGCACCACAAAACATTGAATGATTAGTCCAACGTCAGATCCACAGATAATAACTACAAACAGAGAGGAAGGGACCCGACGACCTTTGATCTCCTTGCATCTAAAACAAATATTTGAAGTTAGGCGCATTTTAACTGTGAATAGAATTAATGAACCTATTAATTGAAATTTCTAATTTCTTTCTATGTCTAGTATAGGATTTATTAATTGATTGCAAATGTTTCAACTTACTTTCCTTCCCATATGTTGCCGGTGACACTAAAAACCTCGCTGTAAAAAGAATTGTCATAAACATTCTGCTCGTGGTGCTCTATCTTGTCCCAAACACCGTTGTTGACAGTTGCTTTAACTGCAATAAAATTCGTCGATATGTATGTAGCAAGACGAGAGTCGTAATCCCTTCCAGTTGAAACTGCTTTAATTATGTGGCCAAGTTGGAATTTTTTGTCTCGAATGTCGTACACATCAGATTTTTTCATTTGTGGTTCTTCTGGCATTAACTTCTTCAGAACCTCATCTTCAAAAACGCATACGGTCTCAATCCTTCTGGTGATTTTTTCTTCATCTTTGCGCAACTTTTGGAAGCCATATATTGAACAGTGATACTTAGGAGCGTAGTTAAGAATGAACTTTTTGTGTGGTAGGATTAATTGATTGCCCTTTTCCTCTTCACTCTTATCCCGAATGATAAACCTGTTAAGCTGAGGTAAAATAATATTGGCATTTAAGTTAGCATTTTTATCATTCTATTTATTGACATAGTTTAAATATTGGTTTTAGATGTTTTAAATTATACCTCGTTAAGAAGAGCATCATCTTCCAAAGTAGGCGTTTTGGCCTGACACGGTTGAGTAAAAAGTGGTCTTCCTATCAGCAAAGGATGACATACTTTTTGATGACCCGCAAAATCAGATATTCCATATTCTACTTTGCACCAACTGCAGTTAATCAAACGATTAATTTTAACATTAACAAACATTTTTTTCAGTCAAATTTCTATAATTACACGTGCAAAAAAAAGACTCGGAAAGGAATGGTTAAAAATTAGACAGTGTTTCTGTTACTAGTTTTTTTACTTGACTATTCATACTAACAAACATTTCACTCTTCAATATTGCAGTGTGTACGTAAACAAAGAAATCTTACGTCCGACTAGTACAACGACTAATACAACGTCCAACTAGTACAACGTCCGAATAAAATTACATAGTTGCATATTTGCGAAGTAAGCATTTTCAAAGAGACAAGTTTTAAACCGTTGTTTTTCCCGTGCAGTACTACCAGCAACAAGGAGGTGGTGCAGGTCAGCTCATGGAAAATCAGTACAGACCACCTTCCCCACCACCTTCAGTCAATCCTGGAATTCCAATGGGCGGCCATGTGGTCAACATGGGCCAAAGTCCGACTGGCTACTCATCATGCAAAATGCAACAGCAACAACAGCAGCAGCAACCTCCACCGCCGCCACAACAGCAACAAGTTCCGCAGCACCAGAGTCCTGGAGCGAATGGTCCCCCAATCGGTGTTCCTCCAGTAGTGAATCATAATCACGCGCAGCATCCAGGTGTTGTCGCTGGGCCACCTCTCAGTCCAGACCCAACGGGACAGTCAAACCATGTGAATGTTGTCAATGTCAATCATATGAACAATCCTCAGAACGGGAACCACCATGGTAGTCATAATCACATGGGAATGTATAATAACATGGGTGGAGCACCTCAGCCCCAACAGCATCCTATGAATCAAATGCATCCTGGACAGCCGCCTCAGCAGCAACCACCTCCGCCACTTCCACAACAACAGATGCAACATCATCCGAATCAAAATCATCAGAATCCACACCAAAGTCCGCAGCAGCAGAATAGTCCTGCTTCTGTGCTTCCTAGTCCGTTATATCCTTGGATGAGAAGTCAGTTCGGTAAGCTATCAATTTTTTTTACTCTAAATGGCACCATACCAAAGAGTATAAGACTATTATAGTTACTAGCATCAATATACCCCATTAAATGATTAGGTTGTGAGGAGCTCTGTTGATAAATATTTTGAATTATGTATATATGTTATCATATATTGTAAGATCAAAGATTTACATACATAGATAATCACTGCCAATCCCGAAATTTGTCAAATTAAATAGAACTCTCCCCTTTAGTTTTACAACATTACTTATTTATTAGGCTTTGCTTGTTTATTAATAAAGAACAATGGTGTATTACGCTAGAAAGCCAGAAATGTTTGCATATTATTATTATTTCAATTTTCGGCCCTGCTTTGTATAAACATTTCATATTAGTAGGTAAACAAACTTTTAATTTGGTAAAATATTTGTTTGTTTTGAATGGATGAGCAGAGATTACGTCATGATACAACACGTGATTACCTATTATTACTAATGGGCTCACAGAGATGTAAACCTATGTTAGTGCTTGTAGATTTGGAAGTTATATAAATCGCAGTTCAGTAAATACAAACATGCAAAAATCCTATAGAGGACAAGTTCAATTAAATGTAAATTATTAATATTGTAGATAGGGCATAAAACTACCGATAAAATAGTAGGCAAATGGATGCAACGTGATTTCGCACGTGGATGAAGAGAAAAATAATGGTAATTTATTTGGAGTTTAAGGGGCAAGGCAAGATAACAAATGAGCAGTTGGACATAATTCATATTTTCCAGCGGAAATTGGAATTCCAGTAGGGTTGTCGATTCGATAATATCATAAGTGTTCACCGTTTAGAACTGTGAGGATTGATACTAGGAGCGCTTTATTGAAATGGACCTACTACTGTTTAAGTTGGATTGACGGGCAATAAAACAGTGTCAATAAATTTTTTATTGTGTCCAACTTTGTAACTCCTTCATCCAAAGACAAATAAAACTGGACACGTTCAAGTTTGGTTTTTATTTCGTTTTATGCAGCATAAGCATTGTTCAAGACAAGGACACATTTCTTTTAATGAAGAGGGTTACGTTTCTCACAAAATACGAAATCTTACTATAAACCGTCTATCTCAAAGGTACTGAAAAAAGGGTTGGCCTCTTTATTGCTTGCTTTGTTGCTGTTCTATTATGTAATCGTTGACAGTTGACAGGAGCTCTGCTAGTAAAATAAGTTGTTTAGTCAATTGACCTGTCGTAAAATTTTAGGAGTAAACGACCCATGAGTTTACATGACCTTGAGAATTTGTTAGGATTATCTTTTCTGACAGATAAATAAACAACTTGATTGTACATAATCAAGACATCACTTTTCTGCCATTCGCAGCTCCTGTCTCAATCTAGTCAGTTTCATTTTCAATTCGAGCAGAACACGGAACGATCAACAGCTTTAAAACAAACATTTATTTCAATTGTGAGCTCCTGGAAAGTAACATTTTCCAGAACATTGTCATCAACGTCCATAAGTTTGTGACGGAGAACTTTCCTTGTTTTCATTTAGTATTTTATAATTAACTTTGTCTTACACTATAAAAAGCAAAAAGTTTATTGTTCAGTTTAAAAAGACAAGCCAGTTCAAGTGTTTTCTCAATTATTTAAGACAGTGTGAAACAACAAACTTTGTATACTATATATTCTACACTGGCTAAAATTTGATATTTACTAAAGTTGATTGCAATTAAAATTATTTGCTTGCAGTAGAAAGTGAGAAATTAAAATCTCTGAGAATTTTTTTTGTTACAAACGTTAACACTCTGTGCGTTAGTGGTTTATTTTTGTTTCTGGCAAAGTTTTAATTGAGAAAATCAGACTATATAAATTTGTTCCCTTTTCGAGTACCAGTGAATACTCGAATCTGTGAGAATCTGTGAAATTCTATGGACGCTATGGTTTGCAAACACATATGGGCGAACAAATTTATCACGGTAATTATAATAGACTTTATGCATATTGTAAATAATTAAGAATAGATAATCGAATGAATAATCATTAGAGTACTCATTGTCACACGAATGGCACCGTGCATGAATATTACTTAATACTGAAATAATTAAATTCAACAAGAAACACAATGTACGTAAAATTAATATTAAAATTTGAGGTGGAGCATTGTGTGCAAAACAAGCTTGTAATTGAAGGGATTATTTGTAACTTGAGTGGGTTGAATATTTATTTTTGGATCTTTCTGTGAATCACTCATTAAATAAACGCATTTATTCACACCTTCGTTCGTATTCGCATGCATTTATCAAAATATGTATGAATACGTGCTTTATCATCAAACTGTCTGTTGGAACAGACAGACTCTTTAATAAAATATAATGCATAGAGGTTGTCATATTCTCATCCAGAATATGTATACGAACAACAACAAACTTATCAGAATGCATATGGTTAGATTTTGTCACATATTTTTTATATGTAGTAAAGGCATATGCTCCGCAGCTAAAACTGTTGGTAGTGTGTAATGTTTTTGATACAAAACTTCGACAGAGGGTCTTAGGGAAAGGGCGCAAAAACAATTGGACACGGAGAGCATAAATAGAAACAAGTAAACAATGTCAGTGCCGGAATTTTGGGCACATTCTGCGGTTTTACTTATTAAATAAATATAGTGCAATCTGCTCGCTTGAGAATGAGTTGCTCCATCCCATTCAAATTATTCCGACCAGAGGATCTCTAGCATAGCAAAATTGGATTTGTATTTACAACTGGTTGGACAATTTATATTGTTGTATAAATAATGAACGAGGGTAGAGCAATGTGCTAGTCTAAGATTTTATCAGTACCGTAGTATTTTTAAGAATTCATGCAAGACGAATTGTAAATAACGTTTGTCAGTGAAAATAAATGATGTATCGAATCATGAAAGAAAGCAGGGTGCATCATGCAGTATTCCATTGATAGAGAAAAGTGTCTTGCTGTCTCGTCGAGCGTCGTAATTTTGTTCGAATAATAATAGATAAATGAACGACAAGTAGGAGGTGTGATGGGATAGAATTAAGAAATGAACCAACAAAAAATAAAACTCAATTAGATAATCCCATCTAATTTGATGAGAAGTACCATCTTGTAATTATTATCGCTGTTATTACGTTTGTAGGTATGCAGGCACCACCTGCCTATCATTCACCCGCCTTGGCTAGCATTCAACTTGGTTCTTCGCAAGACCAATCTTTAAACTGTAGAGAAAGAGCTCCCAAACAACTGGGTTTATAGTTGGCCAAATCTTTGTCAGATCATGTACTGGGAAGGGAAGTGAGAAATATGTATCTAAATTCTTCCGAGGAGTTTAAAAAAATATCTTATATGCAATTGGAGATTGAATTCATCACAAGCCAGGCCTGGTACAGACATGCATAAAAGAATTTCCTGGCTGGCTTCAGGGGGTTCCTTCCATCCTATATCTTCACAATCCCGACAAAGAACAGACGTAAAACTTGGTAATATAATAATAATAAAAAGTGTATTACATTGGTCGTACGTCGTACCGTACCTCACATCTGTCTTTTCTTATTTTGCTACGTCAATGTCGACACAACACATCTCATTTTTGAGTGACAAGCAGGCTTGGCCTTTTATTCCTTGGTTCTTGGCTGGTGAGTTGATCCCATCCCATGAGCCGGTGAAATGCTGAGCTGTACTCTGTGCGATTGTACACGACCATTTTTCTTTGACTTTGATTTTGTCAATTCTTGCTTGTGAATGAGTAAATGAAACTTTATCTGATGACTGACAGACAAAAAATATAGGATTTAAAATCTAAATAGAATAGAAGAATGCTTTTTTCATAATGTAAGCAGTTTCAGCAGGAGGTCTCCGTAAAGCGTCGCAAATGATGCATTGATCAAATCATTCGTATTAAGCGTCTCATTACATTAGTAGATGCACTAAAATTCAACAATGAATGGAGTATCGATCCCCAATGAATTAAAATTAAAAATTACACAAACTCGCCAATTTTTAAATATGAAAATTGATATCTATAGTCAGCAATCAATCGTTGATTTATAATGGAGAGAAATGAAAAATGCAGATATGACAATAATTTTTAACGGTTTTGAATTATTTCGTTTCCTTCGCAGAGAGAAAACGAGGGCGACAGACCTACACCCGGTATCAAACGCTTGAACTGGAAAAAGAGTTCCACTTTAACCGTTACCTCACTCGAAGGAGACGAATAGAGATCGCCCATGCTCTCTGTTTGACAGAGCGTCAAATCAAAATCTGGTTTCAGAATAGAAGAATGAAATGGAAGAAGGAGAATAAAGCCAAGGTGGAGTCTGGGAATTCATCTGGTAGTGAAAACGGTAAGAAAGAAAGTAATCTCACATGGACATTTACATTTACAATTGAGTTTTTGCGTATCTTGCGTTGAGTTGCTTTATGAGGAATTTGTTATAGTTCCATTTTTCAAATTTTTGTTTCCATTTTTGTTTTGCAGATTCATAAATACAAATGTAAAAGCTATCTCATCATCTCATCATCTGCATCAGTCAACCCATCATCATGCCATGTCGATTTTTTACTTCTCTTCTTACCGTCAGCATTCGATTTTGAAACAAGCAATCTCTGACTGTAAGCCGTTAGGCTGATGTTACAGTAACCGACCTTCATTCGTCTCGCCATTGCATACTATCGTCAGCTCACTGGACGTCATTATTTTCACAACTCCAGCACCATTTTTACTTTCATCTGCATCGTACTTTCAAGCGTTGAAATCTACTTCAGACCTAGGAGCAACCGCTTCAAAGTTAATCCGATTCCAAGGCAAGACAACCACTTCCACAAATTAAGTTCATAGTGATTTAGTTTGACTGTGATTGTGGTTTGTGGTACCTAAGTAATAACCCATTTTATCAAAATATTCGACGTTGGCAAGTATTAGTATTGTTAAAAAGAACACTTTCGCCGCAACCTTCTTCTGTCACCTGCTGCTTTTCAAGGAGAGGAATTCGGAACGAGTCTATCATCGTTCCCGGGATGAGTATACAATTTTGTTTTTGAAATGCTGTATTAATTATAATTACTGCTACATTTTTCTACTATGCCCCTTTAATTTTACGGTATTACTACTTTTTACTAATCGATGCCTAAAAGTATTTTTGATTCTGTTGGCGAATCAAAAGACACGCTTTTATATCTTTTAATAAGCTGATGTACACAACGATGAAATTTTGTAGCATGCTAAAACCCACAGAAATAACTATGCGAGGTGCACATCATTGGGATGAGTATGGCCTTCGTTCCCACAAATTTTTCGGAAATTATTGAATATTTATTAGTATCTGTCTTCATTCTCAGCGCCGACGAATTTCTAGGAAAAATCCATATTCCATACTAGAATCAGTACTCAGTACACAGTTTGTGATTGCACAATTTTCCACCCTGCATAAAAATATTTAACAATGACGACTCTGTTCATTAACACTCTTATTTTGTACCTTGCCAATAAACTCATCCCAATTTTGAATTAACCTTGGCAAAAAATAATTCATATTGCACAAATTGGAGACGACATAATACAAAAGTGAATGAATGACGACGGATGAGGTACCAAAATCAGGACTAATGTACAATAGAAACGTAATGATTATGCAGTTGACGACAACATTTTTCTGCCAGGCAGGTTTGGATGAATAATCTCATTTTTAATGAATCTCAAGGTTTAGTAAGCAGATGCGGAGTGAAAATAGTATTGATTGAGGCTGGCACACAATAATGGAATTATGTAATTCAATCTTCGTTTCACACAATTCGCTACCTTATTGCTAATCTGACTAAATCTGTCGCATGACAGCTTGATTACAAAAATGAATTTGAGTGAGCCATAAGTAAAGGAAAAAAGTGTTTTACGGTTTCGTACATTGCATAGATCCATTAATTGTGTAAGTCAACTCGAGTAGATTTTACCGCCAGATTACTGACAAAATGACAATTTACTAGATTCAAGTCATTTTTATTGATCATTGAAGGGCTAATTTGTGTAAGCTTATTCTGAGGCACGATATCTCTCACAGTATTATGCACGTAATATTAAACTTTACAAAACATTTAATTACAGTAATAAGGATCGAATTCATATAAAACTAAAGATAACCCAAAAATGTACCGGTAACATTAACTAGACTTGAAGTAGAAGTTTTTCGCCTGTGTACAAGCATTTACAATGTTTGTGGGAGATGCATGTATGTATATATATAAAATGGTAGAACGAACATATTAAAATACTTTATGTATACGCAGACACGAATTGTACAGAAACTTGCGCGAAACTAAATCTCGATTGTGTGTTATTAATGAATTATTCTATTCATTGAATGTATACTAAATCTATACGAAATAATCGTGGCAACATTAAGTAAGAATGTAAATAATACTTAAATGAGGAGACCCGTAACTGTGTAAAATCGAAAACTTTCCTCCTATGCTTGGTGAAGAGAGAAAAACAGTAAATTCATTTCATTGCAAGCAAAGAATGGTTACACTTTGAAGAGCAAGGACAATAGGTTGCTTGTTAAATATTATTTTTGCCGACTTTACGAAGTAGAGCAGCTAAGAAGGAAGTAAAAATTTGACTTCATCCATAAACTATAAAAGAAAAAGAAAATATTTTGCTCATTTTTGTTTTAGCTAATGTTACTTTTCAATAGCATAGTTTCAGGTTTGAAAACCATTTTGGTATACTAGCATAAAAATTGTTTTAATTGTTATTTAACGATCCAGTGTATATAGACTAGGGATTATTTAAAAGCTGTAGTTGAAAAAAGGACAGGATACATAATATTTGATATTTTTAATAGACACAATGTAGACAATTAAACAATTTATACATTAACCATTCAAGCAAAAGTATACAAAAGCAACCAAATATACGTATGTCAAGGTGAATAAAACATAAAATTATTTCAGTGTTATTCGTAGCAAGTCCTGTTTTAAAAATAAAGAAACGTGCTCCGGTGATACTATTTACATTACTACGTTATGTTACATTATTTACGAAAGATTAGTAGACTAAACAGATTTTTTGTGGTTCATTTTTTATTGTTTTACAAATGCTACATTATTATACGATGATGTCCGACATAGTCATTTTATTTCATACACAATGTGTGTACTTTTGTTGGCTTTGTTTTTATTTGCATACAGTTAGTTCAATTGTACGTGAATAATGGAGCAAGCGCATATAAATATACACCATGAGACAAAATTAGTGATGCTGGTATACGAGACTTGTAATAAAAATTAAATTTATTATTATAATTATAGTTTACGATTATCCATAAGTTATTCTATAGTTTGTATAATTTCAGTGTGACAAGAGATTTTTGATCGGTTTTGAAAATATCAGGTTTTTAGCCATCATCGTTGTCGTCGTGTCGTCTTCACAATAACTTTGTTGTTGCTTTTTCCTACATTTCGCAGGCTACAATTTCTATCTTGAAAACGGTCCAAGTGAGTTCATTACGTAGGTATTAACATTTTTAAAAAATGACATGTGAAGTGTGGTGTTTTGCTTTCGAATTAGACACAGTCTATAATATTGCGCATAGGACTGAATTATTTCTCCCTCGCTTTTAATATCTTTTTGGGTTGATATTATTATTATGATTATTCTCCATGAAAGCTTATGTAGGTCTCATCTCATCATCAAAATGCATAAGCGTATAAATCATCTTTTAATTTAAGGTTTTATACAAAAGCACCACATCATCCATCTTCATCACTTGTCAGCAATATGCGTGTCTGAAGAAAATGCCGTGCGAATGCACGATTCTTTTAAACACGAGTGGATGAATGCTCTGCTCTGTGAGGCTAAAGCAATTCACTGAGAACGATGAAAAATATTAATACGATGGCTTGACGACGACGACGATGATGATGACGACGGTTCCGTTGTTTCGGTTGAAAGCTATACACAAAGTTGCACTCATTTGCAGAAAGAATATATCAAGAATCAAGAAATGCTTCATGTGTGTTTTGTTTTCGCGAAAACTCCCGAAAAGCATTTGACTTTTGCTTTTGTCCGGAATTTCTGTTAAGAAGTAAGTTCCTACTAGAAGCATGCTGTTTATTTATTTAGCTTTTAGATGTCATTTTACAGCAGCGTCTAGCAGGCTCTCAATCAATTTCACTTTATTTATCCTCAAATACTTTTTGACAAAATTAATAATGGAATATTAACATCTTGCAACAGGACAGAAAGTTTATACAGATAGTTACAAATGATTCGTTCTTCATTTACCAAATTCAGACAGAATAAACGTAAATACTAGTAGAAAGAATGTGCTGTGAGAGTATTAGAAAGTATACGTATTTAAACTAAAGATAGTAGAAACAAGAAATCAAGGGAGTAGTTTTGCTTTTGATAGTCGACGAACGGTTTTACACATGAAAATATTGATGATACTTTGTCCGTTACGTTCGAGAGTAGAAAAGTCTTTTTTGATGAATGGTACAAGAAACATTTATACGTAAAGCAAAATACTGATAGGATAGGATCCTGCATTACACTAATTAATACTGTTTAGGTATGCTGAGTAAATATTACAATTTACGTCAAATGCGATTACAGTTTACACCAAATTGTTGAGGACATGTACTATATTAAATCTATATTAATGGCTTTAGATACATTAGAGAGTAAAATGTGAGACAGGTGACCGATGATTAAGTAATAATTTTTGAATATTACTTACATTATCTTAACTTAAAGTACATTAACATGGCAGTAGACGTAAAAGAGAGTAGTAGAAATTTTAACTTTATGAAGGTACGAGACACTATTACAAACAAGTAAATTGTATTATACTAGGTTTAGATCTGTAAATTGTTACGGATGTTACTCTAAACCACTATAATTATAATTATTACTTTATACACGGTGTAATTCTAATTAATTCATGTTAAAATAGATATTGTTACAGGTTATTTTAAAAGTAAAAACGAAAGTGAATACATTTAAGCATAAGCTCTACAAAATACAACATATACTATATATTATAATACTACATGTATACCAACTATCATTATTATTAATGTATACCTACCTATAAACTTAATATTATAAAAATAATTAATACTATTGATAATATATTCTATTATTTGATGATATCGTGTGAAAAAACGTTGTTCAGAACAAACTTTATTTTCAACATCCCTACCGATTCATAAACCAGGCAGACTAATACATAGTTAAACATATTTCAATTCTTGTTGAAGGAAGAGCACAATTTTCCAGAAATAGCAACAAAGTGACAGTATCATTCTTCATAACCGCAAATCAAATTTTGTCCTCCTTGTCATCAGTCAGTGTCAACTACTTTTAAAAATTCAGCTCTGTCATCTCATGTCTGTCTTCAAGGATCCAATAATTAAGCAAATTTTCAATTTCGTACAACGTATGGAGAGTGAAACCAACACGTTACTTATGAAGAACCGCAAAGCAAAAAATGTTGATGTGTGCGATTACACTTTACGGGAAGAATTATATTATGATATAGAGCAAAACAAAGCGAGAGTGGAATTGCTTTGATAAAGAGAAAAATATGCGCCACACAGAACTCAAATGCCACATTGAAAGTATTCAGCTACTTCAAACAGGCTGTATGTGTAACTGTACCTGTTTCTTTTGTATTCTTGTGACTGCAACGCAATCCTGTAGTAGTTTCCTACAAGTAAAAAGTATGATAGGAGCAGCGAAGTTGCATCCGATTCTTCTGATCTGATTCCGGAGTCCTATGAACAGTTAAAACGTAAAGACTCTTCTAACGCGTACATATACCACGGGCGGATCCATGAACACTCGAAGTAGAAAACTCGAAGTACGAACATTCGTAGTAGCAGACTCGAAGTTAGGACTACTCGAAGCAGTGAAAACTCGTAGCAGCG